>CM053743.1:1045756-1072492 GCA_028658305.1 Pachyuromys duprasi
CCCCAATCCACTCAGCCTGTGGTATTTCCCACGATCTGTTCACGCCCGCCGCACACCCGTGGGTTGGTGCAGGACTCGGGATCCTCCCAGATCCGTGGGCGGACTCACACACTGACTGAGATTTTGCTGGTGGGCGTTAGAGTTGCGCCCCGGCAATGTGCGGGCTGGTCAAAATGGTCCCGGAATCCACTCAGTCTGGTGGATTCCGGGACCATTTTGATGATCGGACCAAACCCGCAGCACACCCGTGGGTCGAAGCAGAACCCAGGTGCAGTGTGCGCTCGTAGGGCGCAGTTCAGTGAAAACGGCTCCCGGTTCCTCCCGAGACTGCCTGGGAGTCTGTGCGATCCAGTCTATAAAGGCGGGTGCGGGCGCCCAGTGCAGCCGCTCGTCCAGATCAGAGCTGTGCGCCACTGGTCACAGGGAAATTTCTCCAGGTAATAACTGGGTGTCTGTAGGGTTTTCCCACTTGATTTTCTCACCGTAGGAGTTCCGCTCACCTGGCACTCACAATGCTGGCGTTTTAGGTCCCAGAGTTCAGTCTCCTGGTCGCTGCGTTGTTTCTGCTCTCCTACTCCTCAGACACAGTGTTCTCTCGTGGCAGCCATCTTCCCGAGTCTTAAATCTGTTTTGAGATAAGACTTCTCCTGATAGTTTGGTAAAAGTTCAGACAAGGCTCTGCATTTTAAGTTTACTTTAGAAACAATTCTTGGCTGTTGAGATGGATCATAAAGTAAGGTTGCATGTGTCCATGTTTGATGACCTGAGTTTGATCTTTTGATCTGACAGACTATATAAAGAGAACTGATTCCTTTAGGTTATCTTCTGATATCTGTTTGCAATGAGTGTCATATATGGGTCATTAAACACATTCACACACAATATATAAATTATATACAATATTTATGTAACATAATATATAATAGGTATAATATATATATTTTAAAACATTTCACATAATTCATATGTGTAATCTTTGTTCAGATATTAATCTTGAAATAATATAGTAATGCTGGTAAGTCTTTGAGAGTAGTGAAAACTTTTTCAGGTTTTTTTTTTTTTACTTTTTAAAAATTTTATTAATTACAATTTATTCACTTTGTATCCCAGCTGTAGCCCCTCCCCCATCCCCTCTCAATCTCACCCTCCTTCCCTCTTCTCCTATGCCCTTCCCCCAGTCCAATGATAGGGGAGGTCTTCCTTCCCTTCCATTTGACCATAGCCTATCAGGTCTCATCAGGACTGGCTTCTTTGTCTTCCTCTGTGGCCTGGCAAGGCTGCTCCCCCCTCAGAGGGAGGTGATCCAAAAATCAGCCCATGAGTTCATGTCAGAGATGGTCCCTGTTCCTATTACTGGGAAACCCTCTTGGATACTGAGCTGCCTTGGGCTACTTCTGTGCAGGGGTTCTGAGTTTTCTCCATACATGGTCCTTTTTTGGAGTATCTGTCTCAGAAAAGACCTCTGTGCCCAAATTTTTTGGTTCTGTTGCTCACTTTGTAGAGCTCCTGTTCCCTCTAGGTCTTTCTATCTTCTCCTTTTTTCATAAGATTCACTGCACTCTGCTCAAAGTTTGGCTATTCATTGCAGTATGTTTTGATACCCTGCTAGGGGAAGTCTTTTAGAAGCCTTCTGTGATAGGCTTCTGTCCTGTTCCCTGTTTTTTCCATCTTCCAAAGTCCATCCCATTTACCTTTCAGAATAAAGATTGAACATTTTATTCAGGGTTCTCCTTTTTGCTTAGCTTCCTTAGGTGTACAGATTTTAGTATGATTATCCTATACTATATATTTAATATCCACTTATAAGTGAGTATATACCATGTGTGTATTTCTGCTTCTGGGATACCTCACTCAGGATGATTTTTTTTAGATCCCACCATTTGCCTGCAAATTTCATGATTTCTTTGTTTTTAATTGCTACATAGTATTCCATTGTGTAAATACACCACAATTTCTGTATCCATTCCTCAACTGAGGGGCATCTGGGCTGTTTTCAGCTTCTGGCTATTACAAATAAAGCTACTATAAACATGGTTTAGCAGGTATACAGCATGTCCTTGCTGTATACTTAAGCATCTTTTGGATATATGCCTAGGAGTGGTACAGCTGGGTCTTGAGGTAGCAGTATTCCTAGTTGACTGAGAAAGTGCCAGATTGATTTCCAAAGTGGTTGTACAAGTTTACATTCCCACTAGCAATGGAGTACAGTTCTTCTTTCTCCGTATCTTCTGCAGCATGTGTTGTCACTTGAGTTTTTGATCTTAGCCATTCTGATGGGTGTAAGGTGAAATCTCAGGGTCATTTTGACTTGCATTTCCCTAATGACTAAGGATATTGAGCATTTCTTTACATGTTTCTTTGCCATTCAATATTCCTCTATTGAGAATTCTCTGTTTAGCTCTGTATCCCATTTTTAAATTGGGTTACTTGATTTGTTACTGTTTAACTTCTTGAGTTTTTTATATATTCTCAATATTAGCCCTCTGTCTGATATAAGGTTGGTAAAGATCTTTTACCAATCTGTAGGCTGTAGCCCTCCTGTATATAATAGACAAAAGGGCTATTAAAGAATTAGGGAAACAATACCCTTCACAATAGCCACAAAGGACATAAAGTACCTTGGTGTAACTCTAACCAAGAAAGTCAAAGACTTGTATGAAAAGAAAACTTTTAGTGTCTGAAGAAATAAATAAAAGAAGATATCAGAATATGGACAGATCTCTCATGCTCATGGCTTGGCAGAATTAACATAGTAAAAATGGGCAACCTACCAAAAGCAATCTACAGATTCAGTGCAATTCCCATCAAATTACCAACAGAATTCTTTACAGACCTTGAAAGAAAATTATCAACTTCATATAGAATACCAGGAAACCCAGAATTGCTAAAACAATCCTCTACAACAAAAGATCTTCTGGAGGTATCTCCATCCCTGATCTCCAGCTGTACTATAGAGCAACAGTTATAAAAACTGCATGGTACTGGCATAGAAACAGAATATTGGACCAATGGAAACGAATAGAAGACCCAGAAATTAATCCACACATTTATGGACATCTGATTTTTGACAAAGATGCCAAAATCATAGAATAAAAAACTACAACATCTTCAACAAATGGTGCTGAGCAAACTGGATGTCTACATGTAGAAAACTGTAAATAGATCCATACTTGTTACCCTGCACAAAACTGAAGTCAAAGTGGATCAAAGACCTCAATATAAAACCAGACACTAAGCCTGTTAGAAGAAAAAGTGGGGAAGAGCCTTGACCTCATTGGCACAGGAGACAACTTCCTAAAAAGAGCACTGACAGCACAGGCTCTAAGAGCAACAATCAATAAGTGGGACCTTATGAGGTAAAGCAAAGGACACTCTCATCAGAACAAACCTTTTTCAGTTCTTATGCTTAGCTTAGGGAGTTAAGGTCCTGGGAACTGTAGGGCCAGCAAAGACACACTAGTGTATTTTTGGTTCCTATCTCAAAAACTAAAAGACTGAAATTCCTGGATAAGGGATAGTGAGTTTTAGAAAGAAGTATCTTTGTATAGGGAATGTAAAGGGAAGGGAGAAGCACTAGAGCTCATATACTGCAGGGTAGGTCCTAGGGAATAGGCACCACTGAGCTTTCAGTCTGAGGGCTTTATAAAGAGCTCAGTTTTTGGCGGAAACTGGTGAGGGTATGGCAGCAGGGGAAGCACAAGGGGCTTAGTCCAATTGTCTGAACCAGGCATACAGGTGCCTCCTCTCAGCTGTAGCTTTCGTTAGGCACAGCTGCTCATTAGGTTCAAGGGCAGCAAACAGGAGCCAGGACTCTGACATTGATAATATCAAGCAAGGACATTCTTGGAACTAGTGCTTAGTTTCTCTGCCTTTCTTGGAAAGTTTTTATCTCATTATAATTTAGAATATTAACACAAATAAATCATAAATCATTTTATTACAAGTACAAATTTCACAGATTCTCTCTACCTTGCAGTATTACTCACTGTGCCTTCTCTTCCTTGCTAACCTTGAAGACTGACTTCTGGATCCCCTTGGGACATGGGCTTTGGTGAGGAATGGAGAAACAGGGAAGTTGGAAAACTCCTACATGGCGTGTTCTTTTTCATAATATGGTTTTGGTACTCTGAACCTTTATGCACATTGCTGCTTTCCTCCAGGCTAGTTTGGTACTTGAGATTCTTCTTCTTCCACTTCGTAAGTCCTGAGATTACAGAGATGTGTCAGCATGTCCTGCAATATGAACCTATCTTTAGCAACATTTTTTTCAATATCTGAGCTTCTTTGCTTCCATCCATTTCTCTAGCCACTGATTATTTTGTTGTGGGCACACAGATTTCTTCTTAGCTGTGTTTCTGTGCGTTGTTCCTTAGACCCTGGGCCATTCTAGTTTCCTTTTACTGGCACCCATTCTTCCTCTGAGGTTCTCTGATGGGTAACCTCACCTGACTTGCTCTCACATGTGGCCCATCTCTAATCCATGGGAAGGAGGGGGCCACACATTCCTTTCCCCCCATGCCTTAGGCAGTCATTTCCCTGCTTTTCTGCCAGGTTTCAGCCTGCCTCTTTCAATTTCTTTCTTTAGCATTCTTTTTTTAGAATTCTCTGGCATGAGTAAGGCAGCACTCTACCATGTTTCCCAAAGCTGTAGGGCACATTTAGCATGCTGTTTGAGTATTCTTGTTGAAGCTGGACGTGGAGGAGTTCTATCCCCTTTTCACCCCCTGAGGAGTTTAGGGAGTTGGTAGGACAGCTCTGTACTGTCAGCTTCCACTCAAATCTAACTCCTTGTCTTGAAGATGTTTTATGCTATTATGTGGGTGAGAGGTTAAGAATCCCTTTAAGTGTATTTTGGCTGCTTGTTTGGTAAATGTGATATGGTAGTCACCGACCTCTATGGTTGTACAATTTAGCTGAAACCAAAGCTGAAATAGCTATAATTAAACGATCCTATTCAGTTCCTATCTGTATTTGAACCTGAATGATTCAAAAAACCTAGACTCCAGGGAGGGGGTGGGTGGGAGGAGGTTAATTGACATAGCCTAGCATTTTCAGCTTTAGAGGTTCGCCAGTGAGACAGTCCGTCTGAAGACCTAAGTTTGGAAGTAAAAGCTTTGATGAGACCACCAGAATGGCTCACTTGGAGCCAGCAGGGACTTTGTACTGCCTTCAGCTATAATTGGCCCAGGTTCTCAAGGAATCTTGAGTAGGGTAGAGCTATTTTTTTCTGTTCGTTGGCCTAAAATGCACAGATTCCAAAGGATGAACTTGGTAGTGGCTGCTGGGGACTTGTTATTTTTTTCTCTGTTTGTGGCTTTAATGTAAAGAATTTGGAGTACAGTAATTAGAAAACATGGTGGCAGATGCTGAACTTGATTCACCTCATGATATTGCACATATAGGAGCAGCTCATTCAGCCATGGGCATCAAATCATCTTCAGGCTTCAGCCTGTGTCAGCTTTCTGGGTCAATTAATACATCACACAGCAGTGGACACCTAAGAATTCTTGAAGGTCCTGAGGATCAAGGACAGGACTTGCCCTATGACTAGCTATGAGTTGTTAGCCTGTGAACCCTAGTTGCAGGAATCCCATTTGTGAATGTTTTAGAAAATCAATTATTATCACATTCACTATAGAAGATGCTGAGGCCTGTCTCTGAGATTCATGGCTCAGCAGTCATGATCCTGAGCATAAGGCTTTCTATTTGTAAACTATCAGGTGATTTTAGAAGCAGGATTCCAGTGGTCAGTGGCTTGGCTGAGCTATGAGGCAAAGTAGAGGGCTCCTCAATGTGCATGGAAATGTGGAGATGGACATGCCATCTTCTGATGCAAGGAGACAAAGCACAAGGGCTTATTGCAGTCTCACACTGAGCAAAAAGGATAGGTTGGAGGCCACCCTATAATATGCATAATTTTAAAGTTGTTAGAAGAAATAAATATTAAATTAGTGTAAAAGCAATGAGTTTAATTCATTCTTATACTTTCCCTTGAATCCAAT
The DNA here is from genome assembly GCA_028658305.1 of Pachyuromys duprasi. Taxonomy (NCBI): domain Eukaryota; kingdom Metazoa; phylum Chordata; class Mammalia; order Rodentia; family Muridae; genus Pachyuromys; species Pachyuromys duprasi. The sequence continues at coordinate 1,051,759 of CM053743.1, forward strand.
ACATGCAACATAGTATTTTGGCTTGTCAGCATTATCGGTCTTGATGGGGCCTGATATTTACAATGCCACATTCCCACAAGCCTTCCAACCCCTGTACATGTCTATGCCATATCTAAACCACTTTGCAGTGAGACAAGTCATATTTAATACTGGATATCCATATGTGACCTGCTCTAGAATAATATAGCTTAGTCTTTCCTTCTGATGGTGATATTTGACAGTTTTGCAGTATTGGTTCAATTAAAAAAACATTCCTCTCCTCAGCTTTCCCTTTGCTCCACATGCAAAATGTTGTGTCCCTCCTTCTCACACTAATGACACGAGTCCCAAAAGCAAATACAAAAGTTCCTATAACTCAGCAAATAACTCACACTGAGATGCTACCTAAACTCTGTCAGACCAGACCAAACCCTCACTTTTTTTCTTTTTCTTCCACTGACATTTTTATTCCTATTTTCACTGCTTGTTTTGTTTCACTCAAGTCTCTTCTCACAGCTCCTTTGTGAGAGGTTTTTCCTGAGCATTCTGTGTATAAAGCATCTTTATTTGCAATCCTTCTGACTTACTTTGATCTTTTCTAAATTTCTTTCCTTTAATCTAGCCCTAAATTTTGAACCCAAGACCACCTACATGTTAAACAAGTACTCTGCTATTGAGCTGTATTTCCAGCCCTTTTGTTACTTCATAAAATTTTAAGAAAAGATGTTAATAAATTACTGTACTTTTTGTGAAATCACTGTATGTAAACTTGATATCGTCCTTTCTCAGCCTCTTCAAGAGCTGGACGCAGAGGCCTTTGCCATCATGCTCAGCATTGCTTTCCTTTGGTGCCCTCATCACCACCACCCAGTTAGGGCTCATTTATTTATTGGCCTCTTCAGCTTATTAGAAAACCATATCCTCTAGTAATCTTCATTATAAATGTTTTCTCTGGCCTCAATTCCTCCCTTAAACTTCATTCAGCTGTGGTTACATTTGTGGATTATATGTGGCCAGCTCTTTAATCAGCTCTCCCTGGAGTTGGGGGGCAGCCTTGCCAGGCCACAGTGGAAGATGATGCAGCCAGTCCTGATGAGACCTGATAGGCTAGGGTCAGATGGAAGAGGACTAGGGGAGGGGCATAGGGAGAGAAGAGGGAGGGAGGGTGGGATTGGGAGGAGACTAGGGAAGGGGTCACCACCAGGATAAAAAGTGAATAAATTGTAATAAATAATAACAATAATAATTAAAGAAAAACAAACAAAAAATAGAAATAGCTATGAATGTGTGCACTCTGCAGTGGAGTCTTAATGTACCAAAGGCAAATAATTTCACCTGGAGTTGGAGGCAATGAATACAGTGGAAATTGTACAGGTTTTATATTGAGTGATACAAGGATAGAATTTTAAGCTAACACTTAGAAGTTCTGAGTTGGGGAAGTTATTAGTGTTTGTCTGCTAAGTGGTGTAGAGGCTTCCTTCTGGTTACTCTTGTACAAATATCTAATATAGGCTGGATTTAAAGAACAGGGAATTTAAAAATCAAGTGCATAACAAATGGTTAATAATTATCAGCCAAATGACCTTATGCTATCCAGAACGTCCATAAGAGTAGTGTTAACAGAGTCTTGTGTACAAATTCACAGAGATGATCACCATATTTCATATAACAGCCTATAAGAAATTGATGTCCTAATCCCTATTCTACTGTGTATCTATTTTTCTTAAATCCTACATCCTGGTTTTTTTTTTCTGGATAATTGTGATGTTCTCAGTTACTTATTTGTTTATTTTGCTCTGTGTGTGGCATATAAATATGTGTGCACGAGACATGTCCATTTAATATGTGTGTATGTGTATGTGTGGATATGCCCTTTGGTGTATCTGCATGTGGCGTTGGGTGTCTTTCTCTATCGATCTCCACATTGTTTTTGTTTTTGTTTTGTTTTTGTTTCTTTTTAAAATAAGGCTATCCTACTGAATTTGGTTGTCTAGGTTGGCTGACAAACAAGCAATCAGGATCTTCCTTTTTCTGCCTCCCAAAGCTGAGCTGAGCTTATAGGCACACAGAACCACACTATTTGTTGTTGATGTTGTTGTTGTTATTAAAAGCTTGCCAGAAATCAGAATTTAGATATTCTTACTTGCATAAAAGCAGGAATGTGTCTCATTAGTAGTTACTTACCCAGACCTTTCTCCTTTTTTAAAAATTTTATTTTATTTTATTTTAGTACTAGGGATTGAACCCAAGGTTTAATGTAAGCACTCAACCACTGAGCCACATTTAGAGCCCTATTGTGATTTTCTATATCAACAGAGATACATTCTGACCTCACAACTTCCTGTAATGTATACTATCACAAACATTCAAAACTAATAATCTCAAACAGAGGCATGTGGATGTATTACCCAGCCAAGACAATGGCAGAACGTAGAACTCCTTACCAGGAGCCAAAAGACAGGGGCTACAGTATATTGCTGGGTCATGGTAAAATAAATTGGTGAGGGCCTCATTTTGTAACCATTGATGTCTCTCTGACTCCTGTCATTTTCATGGGCTATCCAGAACATGCTGGGTGTTTTGCAGCAACCTTGGCCTTTATCCATAAGATATCAAGAGCATCCCCTTAGTTGTTACAATCAAAGATATCCCTAGAGAGATAATGACAACTACTTGTGAAGTACTGGGTTAGAGCTGTCAAATCCTAGGATTTCAGGCTAAAACACCTCCCCCCTCTGTGTGTGTTGGGGGGAGGGATAAAATGCCAATACAGATATATAAGCTTTTGCAAGCTGCAATGCTCTGCATCTTGTTTCCTCACAGTAACAGTTAAGTGTTCTCCCACTGGCTCCTATTCGCACCCTCTCACAGCAGAAGCTCTGTATGGGTAGCACAGTATGTTTCAGTATATTGTAGTTCAGTCCATGGATCTCGGAACAATCACTCCTACCCCCTGCTTGCCACTCTGGTGGGTTCTGGCAGACAGTCCTGGCAGCTGTAGCTGATACAGTTCTGTACTCAACATGTAGAGCTTTGTTTTAGGCTCTGAACAAAACTTTAAGCTGTAGCTTTTCCAGCTCACACTCAGCACATATGCCTCCGCTCCCTTGCCCTGACAGCTGGGGCTTGCAATGACAGGCAGATTTTTGTGGCATCCGATGACAAAATGGTGTAATTGAGCAATAGAGAGAAATACTCAATTGTGCAGAAACCTACACCCCTTTGTTTTCTTTCTTATTTCCTAGCTTTACTGGCCTCCCATATTCAAATGGGAGAATAGCCAAATAATGTATAGTTAATCATGTGTATATGTTTTACACTTCACACAATGTTTCTGTCCTCATCATAGCTTTAAATGGTATTCATAAAAGTCTGAGGTCTAGAGAAGGGTTGTGTCTGTTCACAGTCACATGGCTACCAAAGAGAACTGCTTTCTAAAGCTTCTTGCCAGTTAAAGGCTCATAACCCAGTGAACGAGACAGACATAAAAGAAAGAAGCATAATGCAAGACAATCATATCTGACATAGAGTTGAGAAAATGGGCAAATAGAATTGAGTGGACAGAACAGAAGAACATTCTTTTTAAAGGAATAAAGAAAGACAATAAAGATAAAGGACATGACTTCGGGTGACTTCCAAGGCTAAGTAGGGTTTCATTCAGACGTAGCAAAAAGGTTTAAAAACAAAAATTTCGAGAAGAGTATTTAGCTGACAATGTCAAGTCACTAGTTTCGATAAGTGCTCTTCCACGGAGCACTTATCAAGACCTGGCAATATTAATATCATTGTCATTATGACAGTTATCCTTATCATTTATGCCATGTACTGACCCTTTGTTCTGTGCTGAGGGTTGGAGGGAGCACTGTGCCCTAATTGTTTGATGCAGTTAGCATGTTATACTGCTTCAAGGGTCCTTATTAAATAGCATTTTATAGATGAGGAAAAGAGTCAAACGAACTTGCCAGAAACAATACCGTTGATAGATTATGCAGTTTATATATGTATCACCTGTACAGTGTAAAATATAGCAAGCTTATTGAGAAAAAAATGGTGGGACAAGGAGCAATTTGTTAGGCTAGCATATTGACTGTCAGGGAGAAAACAAAATTAACTTATAAATGTTTTGAAAACTGGGTGTGTCCTGTGCGTTTGCTTCTATGTAACAGAAGAGAAAGGAACTCTAGCTTATCAAGTCTCAGTAATGAGGGATGTTTTTGGTTAAGGTAGAACATAGGACAAACACTCTCCTATAACCCTACATGGATGTATTAGACTCTGTTTCTGTATTAATTTATTATTCACTCTTAAAATACATATAACTGGAAATCTGTAATGCACCAAAGATTGAAATACAGACCCTTAGACATGTCCTTAATTTACACTTGGGGACCCTACACTCATTGTCTATGAGTTTGAATAACTTCACGTTGCACTTGAACAGCAAATCAAGGCAAGTGTGACCCATGAGTAGTTTCTCCAATTTTAACAAAGCAGCAATGCTGTTATAAACATTAAAACATTCTACAGATGAAGATATGGTAACCTCATTTTTTGTTTATTTTACTGTCTTTCTCTACCCCCTCCTCTTCCTCCTTCCTTTCTCCTTGATTCTATTTTCTACAGGACTCCACAGAATGGAGCAAGAATGAGAGGAAAAAGGCCTGCAGAAAAGCATGAACTGGAGGTTTGTTGAGCTCCTCTACTTCCTGTTTGTATGGGGCCGTATCTCAGTGCAGCCCTCCCACCAGGAGCCAGCTGGAACAGACCAACATGTCTCCAAGGAATTTGATTGGCTTATTTCAGACAGGGGGCCTTTCCACCACTCCAGGAGCTACCTATCCTTTGTGGAAAGACACCGTCAAGGATTTACAACTAGATATAAAATATACAGGTATGATTCAGGCTAAAAAAGCCCTTGCTTTTCATTTCTGTTGTGCTTTGGGGAGACTGGGCATTGTGTGACACTTGGCTGTGTGGTGAAGCTACTAGTATTGTGACATTGCTATAGGTTGTTAATCGAATTTATTCAACAGTTAATAAAATATTAATATGATGAATTCAAATGACCATTATTTGTTGAGTACTTGGTGTACTAGAGATGATACTTGTTTTAGTGTCTCATTTAAACTTTCTGTTCATCTGATGGAGATTTTGGTTGTTTTCTCTGTTTCACTCAGTTACTTAGGTAAGTAACTGAGTCTAAATTAGGTTAAATATGGCTGCCAAAGAAACAATTTAAAAAGTGGTAGAACTTGTACTTAATTCCTAGTTTACCTGTATCCACAGACATAACAATTCTCTTTTTTTTGCAAATCTTACTGCTGAATCTAGTTTTCTCTGCACATACATCCTGAATTTTGGAGAAAAGTAGAGACAATCAGTGAAGAATCTTTTCTTAAGCAAGTCTGAACTGATTACTAGCTTACTATCACCAAAAGGAACACAGTTCTGTATAGAAGGGACCTTCTGAGGTTTCTGTTAATGACTCTATATTATACAAGCATGGTGTAGAGATTAACAGGAGAAAATTTACTTGGCTTATGTGCATACACATGAAAGTCATGCAAAATAGGAAACTCAAGTTTGTGCAGCATCTTGCGTTACAGAAAAGAGTCAGGAGGAGGAATTAGTGGGAAATTGACTGGTGCAGACAAAATCTATCAGATGATAGAAATTGTTTCTCAGAGCATCCAACTAGAACAATAGTCAGTAGTTTGAGACATAATCTGGGTAACTGTGTCCTGTCCTGTAAGCTACTCTTACCTGGTGATGAGATTTCCTGGAAAGAGGATTCATAAAAATTGGGCTACTTTTAAGAGAATATATTTGTAAACATATAAGTTTATATCAGAATTAATTATACTTGGTGATATGTGGGATGAAGAGGGATAAGTGATAGAACGGCAGGAGGTGTTGACATAAATTTTTGTTCACTTTCATTCAATACACTCAGGACAATAAGTGGCATACATTGAAGTATTTTTTTTCTGACCCTCAGTCACCAGAAGGACTTTCTTAATGTACTTTTCTAAGTTTCTTAGTTCTACTTAACTATTATATCCTTGGCACATATACAAAATGCTAGCTTTATTCATTATTAATTATGAACCATTTTCAATTAGAATGTATTCCTCTATTCGTTATTAATTGGAATACATCATTAACTGAAATTATATGACTCTTTATATAACTAATGGAAATCTCTTTTAGTGTTATATATTGATTTTATATGCATGTATATGTTTACTCACATGCACACACATGTTTAGCATACACTTATGTCATTGATGTTCAGGTTTACAGTTATATGATTGTTATTATAAACATACAATGAGTATTGTATTTGAATTGAAGAAATATAAAAACTACTCTACAACGTTTGCCTTTATGTCCGGAAAGAAAAGGCACATTCTAACATTTCCTAGACAGTTAGAATAAGAAAGCAAGATATCACAGTAGAAGGAAAATGTTGGCCTGCAGTTGACCTTAGGCCTTCCAAGTGGTTGATCTGGAAAGTATCCAAGCCATTCTGTGATCCTGATAAATGGAGATGAGTGATACATGAATTCTCAACCAGCTTGATGTTCTTATTATGTGAAAGTTGTTCCACTAATGTCTTGTGATCTTATAACAGTTCTGCCTTTCCAAGAGTTTATGGTGAACTTTCTATGGTTCCTGAAGAATAGAAAACAATCATTGAACTACAGAGGAAAGGTATCTCTGAACATTACCAGAAAAAATGGAACATACACAGAAATATGAAAATAAAGTGGATAAAATAATAAAACAGAGTACAAATATGAATAAGATGTGGGCATCTGAAAGAAAATATCAGAATTTTAACATAATGATTGATTCAAAATTCTTCTGCTTGGGAGAACTATTCTTAAGTCACATGAGGAGAGTAATTAAAAAGTCATTTCAAATTTGGATTCTTACAACCATTTCTAGCAGAATGCAGCTATTGCTGTTTGTGAAAATGCATAAGCCAAATATCATGAGTACACATTGACTGCTGAGAGGAGGTACCAATCTCTGAAATGCTTCATCCAGTATAAGATGGAGCTTTCAGGTGTTGAAGAGGGAGCATGACATAAGTCTTTGAGATTCAAATATGTCATTCTATCTATGTTTTTATCTAATAAAAACAACTTTGTTTTGAGTAGAACTTTGTCTTTTGTTTGAGCTTTTTAAGGACACATTTAAATTTGTGGTTGCTTGGCTCTTTTGTTTTCCTATTTAAAAGGCTATTTTATGAGTGACATGAATAAAGGCTTGAATAAAATCTAGAAAATGGCTTGAAGTCAAGTATGATTATTAGTCCATAATCACACTAATAAATGTGCAAAATTATGGTCAGTTGGGTCTCTGTTTCAATTACCTGTGTGCTGTACAAGCACCATGCTAGGAGATCCTACCTTCTTCATTTACCCAAAATTTAAGGTTGATTTAGATTATTTATTTTCAACCTTTGCTTACATGAATTGCTGTTGACTGATTTAAATAGCTAAGAAAATCACTGTAGTATGGAGAGAGGACAAACATCTGACCATGTAAGATTCATTGCCTTCCACTTCCATAAAGAGAAGTCTTGCATCTGCTTTAATATTTGTTTTTTCATGAGTTCTATATTGGAATTGTATCCAACTGTGAAAAAATAAGTAATTAGGTGAGCTTATTTCTAAAGACTAGTTTTTCATATTTTTAATTTATTCTTCTCCACACATTGTAACCTAACTGTAGTTTATACACCCTCTATTCCTCTCAGTCCTCCCCCATTGGGCCTTCCCCTCTCTCCCAGGGTCACTCCTTAGTTTCTTTTCAGAAAAGAACAGGTCTCCCAGGGATATCACCGAAACATGACATAACAAGTTACAATAAGACTATACACAAACCCTCACATCAAGGCTGCATGAGGCAACCCAGTAGGAGGAAAAGGATTCATAACCATGGGAGTGTGGGGGGTGTCTCTAAGATTCTGTTAATTAAAATTAAATGTGAGATTTAACTAAGGCTACATGGTTAATTAAATGATGGAATTCCATCAAAAGTCAATCCCTTGGTCATCTAGTTATTCTATCTTTCCTTTATTTAATCCTGAAGTAATTATTATGCAACAGTTTTAGGCCCAGTATATGTTTAGAAGATGATACAATAATAAGCAAAACAAACACTGCCCTTTCTCTCAGAAGAGAGAGTGACATTAAATAACCATAATTGTGCAGACATTTACGTTAAGTTCTGCAAAGGAAAACATCCAGAATTGATACACCTGGAAAGTCATTCATACTGTGTTCTGATTTGGCTCCTGAGGTAATCTGTGCATGAAACACATGCAAATGAATACACAGAGACATGCTCATCCAGTTGTAGGTCAGAGCAAGCACCTCCTAGTTCCTACTCACTGGGACAGTTGTCAGTTGATTCATTTACCTTTCTATGTGTCACTTTGCTGAAACACTAAAACATTTTTTCAATCTGCATGTCTTGCTTGCTGCGTGCTAACATGGATGCTGAAGACCAATAGTACTTTCTAAAAAAAAAAAAAAAGAGTCATCCTAAAAGACTTCCATATTATCTAATACTTGAAAGCTTTTCTGAAATAAGATCTTAAGTCTCAATCAATTCCCTCCTCCCCAGAGTCAAAGCTACTACCAAAGGTTACTTGGAAAGGAACAAAAGAAAAATGGTCATCTCCTTACCTATGCAAGTTAACAGCACCTTTTAACTTGTGCACATATTCTGTCTATGTATCAATGAGCCATGGTGAGGGACCACCCCCAGTGGCAGTGTGAACACTGTTCAAATCCCTGCAGAAGCTCCCTCCTGTATGCTTACACAAGCAGAATCATTGCATATTTGCATTTGAGTTTGTGTGGTATATACTGTGCTACGTTAGATGGTGTGAACGAAAGGGTTAGGATCTTGAGCTAAGGGAGGTTCAGGAATCTAAGAGGGGTTTTTGCCTCTCAAATTAGCTAAAGTGCAGTGGTAGAAATGTCACGTAAGTCAGACAACCTCAATACTGTTTAGATCTCTTCCTTTATGTGTGCATTCTTTGATGAAGTAATAGAACAATTTGAGGCACTTTTTCCATATGACTTTTGAGTAATTTAGCTAACCTAGTCTCCAAGGCCTTTTCTGTCCCTAAAATTCCATATCCTGTGAGGTTTTTTTCATCCTAATATTGTAGTAAATTCCTGTGGAAGAGAAACTGTGTTTGAGTCTGAGGTTTAAAGATGTGTTATATTTGAAAACTCTGTTAAATATCTCAGTATTAGTAGCTCCAAATTTGCAGATGAGCAAAAGCACACAATAAAATGGAGCATCCATGTCCAATACCAATTCTTTCACTGAGGTTCAGAATAACCACAAATGATAGAAGAGGAGTAAGAAAATAAGCAAACGCTCATCACAGCAAGGGTAGGAATGTCTCCCTCATGTACTCTAACTTCTTTCAAAATCAGATAATTGTCTTTGCTCTGTCAACTTAGTCAAAAGCAGAATATTTAAAAATCCTTTGTGAAATTTAAATTCTAGCTACAAATTATAAAATAATTCAAGTAACTCCCTTCTAAGTATATAAATGTGGTAGTTATTAACTGCTCACAGCTCTCCTGTGAGGGAAACTCTGTCATTTTTCTATATTTTGATTGATCTTATCACACAACCTGGAGGTCTTCTACCTAGATAGGATCCAAAACCAAGTTTCTGACACTCTACAACATGAGCTGTGAATTTTGCCTAGTGTCTGTCCTTGCTTTTTAGTTTCTTGGCTTCTTCCCTAACATTGAGAAATTCTTTTTGACTATGATCTCAGAATCTACAGTTTCTGAGGTTTACTTTTCACATCTATAGAACAGAGATGGTACTAAATATCTGGTATAATTTTGGTGAAAAAAAAAACAACATTGATTATAAGGTACTAGGAATTTTATAGAAAAATATTTTAAAAACTTGAGCCCCTTCCTCTGATCCAGAGTTGCTAGGAGCTAGGATAGTTGAGTATTTTTTGAAAGATTTGTGTGTGTGTATGTGTGTGTGTGTGTGTTGTATATGTGTTGTATTTTCTGCTGTTTGTAGACTTGGAGATTATCAGTAATTGCTGTAAATTTAGCCATTATTTCAAAAGTAGCTTTTTCCTTTCCTTTTTAGGGGTGGAACAGGAAGGTAAGTTTTTATTTAATTTTAAAACATCCTTTCATGAAGCCCAGTGTGTAATCACATTCACTGTGTGGTGAAGGCTGACCTTGAACTCCTGCTCTTTCTACTACTTAGAACATGCTAGTTTCAAATGTGGCTTTGGTAGAAGAATGATGGTTCCACTGTGCACTCTGATTCTGGAGAGGCAGGTCAGAGGGAGAACAGTGGTAAATAGATTCACTATGCTACAGAGGTGGTTTTGTAATTGAATGGCTTTCCCTGAAGGTTTCAATGGAAGTGGTTTGTGGCTTATGCTGATCCGGTCTTTGAGCTCAGTTTATGCACCTGAAAGTTGAATATAAATCAAATATTGGTAGACCAAATTTAATTGTTTAGCTCTCTTACATATCTGTTTCAGAATTGTGTAAATCTAAGCTCCAACATGCAGTCCTGATGTTCCTTCGTGTCTTTCCCACAAAATATTATAATAGGTTTGTGGTAAAGCTCATTGTATAAATGGATGGATATTGTATTGGTTGGTTGATTCTAAATATAATTGAAAAATGGTACTTGCCCAGCACTCACTCACTAACAAACAATGGCAATCCAAATACGGCAGAAGCTATGAATGAGGGAATCAGAGATGCACAAGGTGTCATACACCGTCCCTGCCCTCAGGAAACTTAAGAGTGAATTCAGGAGAGAAGCTGATAATTTTTCTATTCTTGAGACTGAAGACTGTGGCTCAACTTGAAAGAAGTTGTTAGCCTTAGATTCTGTCTGCAGTCTTGACATCCAGTGCTAGAATGTTCACTGGATATAAACATAAATATAGAATAGAAATATTAGTGAATATATCTATCACTGTGATGAGTTTTAGTCCATTTGGTATTAAAACATTTTCTGGAAAAATGATTTCATAATGCTTTAAGTAACAGTAATAATTATCATATATGATATGCATGAAGAAAACTTACTAAAAATGTTAATATTGCTATTTTCAGTGTCAAGCATAGTACTGTACTAATGTCAAATGATCGCCATTGGTCTTTACAATCATCTATTGAAATCTCTATTGCTATTCTATGCTTTTACATAATTTATAAAAGGTAAAAGGTTAGGTCATGTCAGATCATGTGTTGTTTTAGTCAAGTCTGATGCAATAGAATGAAACCTTTATCTTGCTGAGCTGTCTCTCAGATGATGTCAATATATATGTGAGGAAACCTGAACCTAAGGCTCCTTACTGAAGGGTTTTTATTATTTGTATTACTGTTTGACTATTTTCTGGTAGTGGGCTAAATCTCCTTGTCCATATCTCTTTCTGATGAGGAAAATGGTTTAAGCTCTGACTCAGTTCACGCTGACTCCGCGTGAGTGGTGATGTCCTAGACTTTCTTTGTGCACCTGGCCCTTGAAACCCCACCATCGTGTACAACTTTTGCTTCAAGTATTTTAGTCTGCGTTTGGTTTTCATTGACCGGAATGAAATCAGAAGCTTCAATTTTATTCTCTCATGAGTCTTATTATGCTTCTCTTATTATTTTCCATTTTAGTAAAAAATCAATTTGTAGATGTTGAGAAAGAAACTTGTTTCTGGAAAAATGAAAAATAAAGGATATGTTAAAGAGAATTTCAGGGTAAATGTTCTTAGATTTGGCTCTTCAGGAACTTGGATTGGGATGATCTCAGTGGGGGCACCACTTCAGAGCTTAGATTCCAGATTCCTTTGCTGCAGAGGCAAATGGAAAGGGGATTCTCCATGTGGCTCTCAAACAGGCGTGTATACTTGAGGACAGGGGATTTTCCACGTAGCTCTCAAACATCCGTGTATACTTGATGACAGGCCTTCAGAAATGCAGGTACATCATTCTGGTTTTGACTCACAGAAGTGTCTAAGGAAAACTAGTAATCCACTTCAAGTGCTCTTTATTTGGCAATTCAAGGAGGTGCTGCTCTGACTGAAGTATTCTTTGTGAAGTAGAGGGTTAGGCTCTTTCTTACATACATGCATATATATATATATATATATATATATGAAAGAATATATATATTCACACATATGTATATATTCACATATACATTCATACATATATACATATATATATATGACCTGTGTCAGAAAAACAGCACAACAGGAAACAACAACAAATCAAACAAACTCAGAACAAGGGTAATAACTCAGATTTCTCTCCCTCTGTTAGATAATGTTTAGTTGGGTAAAAAACAACAACCACAAAAAGGTATTTGGAACAATGTTTCTGTACATAGGGCCAATTTCAAGTTATCTGTTTTAAGCAATGATCCCTACCCTATTCCCATCCCTCACTTAATCCAAAATTCCCTTAAGTTTTTTAAATGAAAGAGAAGAAGGAAAGATAACCAGAAACTTTCTTGTGGGTCATGCCAACTTGAAAGTAATCTGTAGTTCAGTGTTGATTATGTAAAATTGACCTTCCAATTCCAAGAAAGATGATTTTATTGCCACCAAATTGGTACTTGTGTGGTATTTTCCTCTTTGCTCCTGTGTCATTACTGGGCCATCTTGTATGAGTTGCAAACCACTGAAATCTCAGCAGAACAATTGACCAGCTTTAATCAGGAGCAGTGTCTAAAAATGGATTGCTTGCCCATTCTCTTGAAAAGGCAGCCTGTTATATGGTCTTTAAGCTGACTCCAAAATGGTTATGGTTTTGACTGGGGAAATTAGAAGAAGGCATGGAGTTAAGCTCTTAGGACTTTAGACTCTGCTCTAATAGTGTCTTGTTATTTTGTGACCTTGACCAATGCAATGAAAAATATTCTACATTAACTTTCAATAATTTTAATGACATAGTTAAAAATATGTATTCTAGCCAGATATGGGGTGACACACCCCTGTAATCTCAGCACTCAGGAAGGCAAAGGCAGAGGCAGGTAGATCCTGGTCTACAAAGCAAATCCAGGACAGCGAAGGTCACACTGAGAAACGTTGTCTTGAAAAACACACAAACAAAATATGTATTTTAAATGAGCAATAACAAAAAACTTCACCTATTGATTATACATGATACATTTTGATATGTTTTGCTTTATTCACTGAAATATAATTCACTATTTTCTGAATCCTGTGTAAGATACTTGTGCTTACTAAAAGTTGATTTTCATTTATGCTAGTGGAAAAGGCTTTGCAATTTTGAAAACACTTGACTTGAGGGTGTGTTGTGTAAAATATAGTGTAATATATATGTTTGGGCCATGAGTTTGTAATGGGATCATAGTTGGAATGTTGGAACTTATGCCACATTTGCCACAGGAGCTGGAAAAGAAGTGTTTGTAATCAAAGTGAGGAGCAATCCAAATCTAAAACGTTCATTATTCTTTAAAAAAAAAAAGATTATTTTATGTGTTTGGCTCATCTACTTGAATTTAGGTAGGTGTACCTTGTGGGTGCTTATTAATAGATTTCAGCCACCATATCGGTCTTTAACAAGAAAGTAAGTTCATTTTTTCAGCCTCCAGTTTTATTCTTTTTGCACTGGGTAGTGGTTAATGCAGAGAATCATTAGTGTTCAAAGTCCTGAGCATAAGGCATCATCAATACTCAGCCATAGAAAGGGCATCTATATTGAGCCCTATGCAACCCCACTGCCAAGTGCTCAGTGATCAATGTGGAATGGGGGAAGACAGAATGTAAGCATTGGGGGATGGAGAGTGCTGTAATATTCTTTCTCTGAACATGGTACAGCTTTTGCTCATGGGAACTCATAGTAGTGCTGGTGATAGATGCAAAAGTTGTGAGAATCAAGCCTGTTAAGAATTCCAGGATATGATTATAACCTAGAACCCCTGCTTGTATGTAGCAAATGGTAGCTCAATACCCAAGTGGGTATACTAGTAAGGTGAACAGAAACTATCTTGGACATGAACTCAATGGCTGGCTCTTCGACCTCCCTGCCCCTCGAGCGAGGAACAGCCTTCCTAGACCACAGAAGAGGATATTGCAGCCATTCCTGAAGAGACCTGATAAGCTAGAGTTAGATGGAAGGGGAGGAGGTCCTCCCCTATCAGTGGACTTGGAAAGTTGCAGGGAGGAGATGAGGGAGGGAAGGGGAGGATAGGGAGGGAATTCGGGAGGGAGCTGCGGCTAGGATACAAAGTACATAATATGTGATTAATATAAAATAAAAGTGAAAAGAAAGGAATTCCAGAATAGATTAGTGAGGGGCTCATGCGGCCCCATAACTATCTAAGGAGCTACTGACAGATGAGAGGTTCTTAGAGAGGCTGAGTCAGCTTTATGGAGGTTATGGACACTGGCAGTCTCCTCAGTCCCTAGTGGATGACATGCACACACATATGGGTAGCAGTAATTGGACTCAGTAGGTTAAAATTAATTTAAAAAAGAAGTAGGAAAAATGAAGGTCTGAAGCATGAAACTGATGTAAATGGTTGCACACTTGAACCATTACTTTGTATTGAATGAGAGATAGATAGAAGAAGAAAGAAGACAGCTTTAGTAGTAGTTGAAGGAAAGAAAGGGAACACTTTTATCAGTGAAAACCTGGTCCATCAGCTACAGGTTCCACTTATGACCTCAGCTTCAGCCTTCCCTCTCAGCAGGCTTCCTCTTGTGCTATGTCTCTAGTTGTATGCTCATTTGGTATGACACATCCTTCTTGCCGAGTACTGTTTTTGCTGGATACTTTTGTGTCTAATGAAAGAAATCAGGATGCTTAGGTTTCTATCTAGGGCTAATTCTTTATCTCTCAAGGCCTTCTTTCTGGGCACAAGAATTAGTGGGTATCATTAACTGTGGATTCTCAGACTGTCTAGAGAATCATTTCCAATTCTACCCCTTATATGTACCTGAGTCTTCCTTGCTCAGCTGGATGGAAACTTTCAGATTGAAGTCAGTATCTAGGCTTATGTGAACCCTAAATCATCAATGGTGTTTAGCAAGTACTTAGAGTGAGGCTTGTCCTAATATGAACCTGCACTTAGCACTATGAAGTCTTCAATATATGGCTTAAGTTCTGAGCCCCAACTTCTTTTTCAACAAAAAGAGGTAATCCCAAGGTTATTGGGGAGCATTACAAAGAGAATATGATAACATGGCCTGTTTATTTGAAGACTGGTAGTAAAAACAAATATCAGAAACACCAAACTCTAGAGATTCTACAACAGGGACTCTTTTAAAGCTATCTTACATGAACTTCCAAGACATGACTGGTTCATGTATTCTGAAGTGTAGATAACTTAGACCAAGAAGATACTTTAAAAAAAAAAAAAGGAGGAGGAGGAGAAATGAGACCAAAAGACAGAGATAAATCCTGAGGCCCGTTGTGATAAGAATACAGCGGCAAACACAATGACAGCCTATCTTAAGGCTATCTGCATGCATACATCAGTTTGATAAATTTTGTACATCCCATGATTTACAATTTTCTGATTAATTAGTTAGGCCAGGTGATTTGGGCAGTCTGTGACATCTCATTTTCCAATTCTTGCTTCACAGTACTTGCAAGGTTATATTTGATATGTCGTGCTCTGGAGACATTAGGCCTCTGGGGGTGGTTTCTCATTGGTACACTTTTACAGCAATCAACGTCTCAGGGAGAAGTGTGAGGTGTGTGTGTGTGTGTGTGTGCGTGCACGCATCTGTGGTGTGTTAGTGGGGGACATAACTCTGCTTAATGCAATTGCAGGTTTATTTTTCAAAGAGGGTCAGCAAGGTACAGCTTCTTTCCCTGAGAGGTTGTGACAGCTCTTTATGCTTCTAGTGTGACAGCCATTTTATTTCTTATTGATGGGGGAGTGTGCTTTGAATTAGAAGGCAGGAACTGAATACAAATGACAGGTGATTCTCGGTGTTGAAGGATAGCTTGTTATTGTCTTACTTTATGAAAAGAAAAAAAAATGCCTGTCCTTTTGTTTAATCTATACTATCTGTAGAAACTATGGTAGTCTTTAGTGACTCTAAACCAGGAGTGACCCATCAAGAGCACTAAAGAAATGGGAAGAGCCAAGAAATAGCCAAACTGACCAGTACTCTGAGGAGTGCTCAGAACAGGCCAACAATGTCAAGAAAGGACTCCAAAATCACTTTTGAAAGATCAAGTATAGCTTTCAGATATGTGTGTGTGTTTATGTGCATGTGAATGTGTGGGTTTGAAGCAGTCTCAAGTAAGATTTGTTCTGTAGTCTGCAAGTAATTTAGTATGGGTTAGTATGCTAGCAGTTAGTAAGTAGCAGTCAGGTCATGAAGCCCCATGCACTTTAAATAAAATTCCTTGAACCTTATCTTTAGGCAAAAGCTCCCATGATTCTGTACTATATTTCAAATTCTTATTGCTTCACTAAACTTTTGGTATGTTTCCTCTAGGCCAAAGAAAGCCTAATAACTATGTTTATTAAGTGGCTAGAACAAAACAACTTAATGAAGTATTTATGTCCTGGCATGCTAACTGGCCATTTGAAGAAAAATAATGCATTACTTGTCTACTCTGCAAAGCAGCACAGCTACCCACTACTGCTACCCACGCTTTTTTCTCAGACACAGCATTCCTCATTTCATGTTCCCCACTCATTTTGTGCAATGTTTTGTAAATTCTTAAATTGTCCTAAGTAAAGCTTGACAAAGATATTTCATCTTTGAAAACAAAGCCATGTGTGTCCTGATGTTGAAAGTATGAATGACCTCAAAGTAGAGCTTTTCCTGTGGCCCAATAAAAGTTGTGTCACTCATTTTCTTGAAACAGTTGGCATGTCCTGATGTTCTCTGGATCCATTTTTAAGTGCAAAAAATGGAAACTGTATCTTGAGAATAGTAGATAACCATTCAGGGGTTGCTGGGTGATGTGGCCTAATCTCCAGCTGTGTCTTAGTTCACTCTTGTTAAAACACACACACTGGATTCATGGAGGAAAGCCAGAAGAAGTTACAAAATGCCTTTGTATGTTCTAGAAAAGATAAGAAAAGAAGTTCCTTGGGGTTAAGTAGGAGAAATAGATACTTGAGATGCTTTTCAAATATATTTCTTTGAACTGTTATGACTTGATAAGGTTTTTCCAAGATGGTAAAGATGTTCCGTATGCAACTCGCCCACATTGTCTCAATGCTTATAATTATATAACAAAACATTCTGCCAAGCCAAAAGATTCCATACTTTATATGAGCATAGTGCTATGTCTAAAGAATCATTTGTCAAAAGAATCATTATCCTTTGTGAAGACATGTCACTACGACCACAACAAGATTTAAAACACTTTTATCACCACAAAGATACCTGTGTAACTCCTCTCTTGTATAAGTCCTCTCTCTAAACTTTCCCATAGCTGTGGGATTTCCATGTATAAGGTTTTGTCATTTCAACAGTTTTACAACAATGCCATCATCAATTGAGATACTTTAAGAAGTCAGAAGGTTCAGCATTTGGTGAGACCTTGAATCTGGAAGCTGAGAGCAAAAACTTAAAAAGTAAGAGGAATGTCAAAACTATACATTCAGCAATGAATCATTAGTTCTCAAATGAATGGGAAATACGTGAACACTTTTGACCTGTTGAACTGACTATGTGGTGGTGTTTTTCATCCAGCTTGAAAACCTGTGAATGGATTTTTTTTAAGTTGCATATATTTGAACATGATGAGTCAGCTTTCAAATACGTGAATTCATATTATTTGGATTATCTAAATAGAAATATGGTAGTCAGTTGTAGAAATAGTTTGAACTCATAAAACAAAACTGGATAACATATTATAATATTCACAGTCATCATGCTGTCAATGACAGATCCTGGATATATGTTCATTCATGAAAAACTTGTTTAACATGAGCAAAGAAAAACACTGAAAGCTAGAGTGCTACCTAAGTGTATGATAAAAAAAAATAGATGTAAAATGAAAGGACAGTTAGAGGAGGTGGCATGAGCAACTAATTGTCATGAGTTCTGATGCAACATACTAAGTAAGAAGTGAAGACCAGCTTATAGATTTAACAAAAATCTTCATTTTGGCAAGAGTTCTTTAAATAAAAATTTAAGGACAGGTGGTAGATTGCAGTGGCTAAAATATAAGAAAAAAGATGGGAAGGTTTGATTTTATACTTTAAAGAAGTAGAGCCAGGAATGGAGTAGAGATGTTATATGGAGACATTTAATTTTGTTCTCTTGGCTTTGGAGAGAACCAAGGCACTTAATGGAAAAACTGAGTTTGCTGTTCAGGATGAGGTTAGTTTTTTTTTAAATATAATTTTTATTTTTTATATTATCACAGGTTATTTACTTTGTATCCCAGACATAGCCCCTCCCTCATTCCGTCCCAACCCCACTCACCCTCCCTCATCTTTTCCCTGCCTTTTTCCAAGTCCAATGATAGGGGAGGTCCTCCTCCCCTTCCACCTGACCTTAGCTTATCAGGTATCTTCAGGACTGGCTGCAATGTCTTTATCTGTGGCCTAGCAAGGCTGCTCCTCCCTTGGGGAGGGGGGTGTCAAAGAACTATCCATTTAGTTCATGTCAGAAATAGTCCCTGTTCCCCTTATTAGGGAACCTAGTTGGATACTGAGCTACCATGGGCTACATCTGAGCAGGGGTTCTAAGTTATATCCATATATGGTCCTTGGTTGAAGAAACAGTCTCATGGAAGACGCCTGTGACCTGGTATATTTGGTCCTTGTGGAGCTCCTGTCCTCTCCAGATGTCCCTCAGTTGAGGAATGGATACAGAAATTGTGGTGCTTTTACCCAATGGAATACTACTCAGCAATTAAAAACAAGGAAATCAGGAAATTTGCAAGCAAATGGTGGGTCCTAGAAAAGATCATCCTGAGTGATGTATCCCAGAAGCAGAAAGACACATATGGTATATACTCACTTATAAGTGGGTACTAGACCTATAAGATAAGATAAACATACTATAATCTGTACACCTAAAGAAGCTAAACAAGAAAGAGGACCCGGGGTAAAACGATCAATCCTCACTTAGACAGACAAATAGGATGGACATTGGATGTAGGAGAAAACAAGTAAAAGGACAGGAGCCTACCACAGAGGCCTCTGAAAGACTCTATGCAGCAGTGTTTCAAAGCAGATGTTGAGACTCAAAACCAAATCTTCGACAGAGTTTAGAGAATCATATGAAAGAAGGAAGGGGGACTAATATGACCTCGAGGTTATTATTGAAAACACAAGTCCTGAGCATGCAAGAAGAAAAAGAAGACAGGTTGAAATCAAGGGAGGTATGGGTTTCAGTTGAGAGAGATAGAGAAAATGAGAAAGAGAGAGAGAGAGAGAGACAGAGAGACAGAGAGAGAGACAGAGAGAGAGAGAGAGAAAATAGATTTCCATGGTGAGGAATTACGGTACCTCTAATAGTTTCAGTACTCTTTGTGATTAAAAAAAAATGATCCTATAGAGGCCAAGAAAAATATACTATTTGTTTAGAGATATTTATATTTGTGTACCTTCAGACTGTGGGAAGGTTATTAGGAGATATTTAAAAAAAAACAGATTTCAGGAAATAAGTTTGATTGCCAGCTTATTTATAATGACTACACACTATGAAGTTTAAGCTTTCTTCCCCAGAGTAACAGAAAAGTTTTAATAACAAAATATGGGTGATGGGAGTGTTGATTTTAACAAGAAGGTGACTTGCAAATAGATGAAATGGAAAGATAATGAGGTAAGAGAATGAGAATACTGACCAAAAATTGGAACCTCTGTGTTATACTGAACTCCTATAAATGAGTATATCTGTGTAGCCAAACAATGTGAATTAGAATATCTAAACAATATTTCTAATCTTGTATCCATTGTAGGATTATTTACCATAGTGAGGATATGGAATTGAGTTGTATCCAACAATATACAAAGGAATAAAGCAAATGTGATATATAAGCATGTAATTTCTTTTTTTAAATTTATTTATTTTTATACCAATCACAGGTTAGATACTTTGCATCCCAGGCATAGTCCCCTCCCTCATTCCCTCCCACCCTTCCCATCCCTCCCTCATCTCCTCCCCGCCCCCTCCAAGTACACCAACAGGGGAGAACCTCCTCCCCTTCCATCCAACCCCAGCTTATCTTGTCTCCTCACGGTTGGCTGCAATGTCCTCCCCTGGGATCTAGCCAGGCTGTCAAAGAGTCAGCCATCAAGTGCATGACTAAAACAGTCCCTCTTTCCCTTTCTAAGGTCTTCAGTTCGACACTGAGCTATCATGGGCCACATCTTGGCCATATCCATGTATGGTCATTGGTTGGAGAAACTGTCCATATAAGACACCGGTGCCATGCTCAGTTTGGTCTTTGTGGAGCTCTTGTTCTCCCCAAGTCTTACTAATTTCCCCTATTTTTATTATTACTTCCCGTCCTCTGCCAAAGGCTTGCTTATGAGTCTTAATATCTGCTTTGATACATTGCTATATTGATTCTTTCAGAGGTCCTCTTTGGTACGCTCCTATCCTTTTGCTTGTTTTCTCCTCCATTCAATGTCCATCCTATTTGTTCATCTATACGAGCATTGATCATACCAACCTGGGTCCTCCTTCTTGTATATCTTCCCTAGGTGTGTAAATTTCAGCATGACCATCCTATCCTATAGGTCTATATAAGTGAGTATATACCATATATTT
>CM053743.1:1072992-1100407 GCA_028658305.1 Pachyuromys duprasi
TGTTGTCGTTTGGAAATTATCTGTATCCTATAGTTTCTTTGGTGTAGTTGTTTCAGTTGGACTGAAGTTTTCCTTCTAGTACCTTCTGTAGGGCTGGGTTGCTGTGTAGGTATTGCATGAATTTTGTTTTGTCATGGAAAATTTTGTTTTCTCCATCTATGTTGATTGAAAGCTTTGCTGGGTATAGTAGTCTTGGTTGACATCTGTGTTCCCTTAAAGACTGCATGACTTCTGCCCAGGCCCTTCTGGCTTTCATAGTTTCTGATGAGAAGTCTGGTGTTAATCTGATCGGTCTAACTTCATATGTTACTTGACCCTTTTCCCTTGCTGCCTTTAATATTTTTTCTTTGTTTTGTAGGTTTAGTGTTTTGACTATGATGTGACGAGAGGTATTTCTTTTCTGGACTAGTCTATTTGTTGTTCTGTATGCTTCTTGTATATTTATGGACATTTCTTTTTTTAAGTTGTGAAAATTTTCTTCTATGATTTTCTTAAAAATATTTTCTGGTCCCCTAGGCCCTCTTTGTCTGGTTTGTGTACACACACACATGTGCGCGCGCACACACACACACACACACACACACACATGCACTGAAGAGGTTTCTGGTGGGGGCAATTGGTGTGCACCTGCTGTATCCCTGCTGGTTGAAACACAACCCAGGTCTTTCTCAGACCATGTGCGCCTGCAATATGCAGGTCAGTCCTGGAGACTGTGTGACCCAGTCTGGTATGGCGGCTGCTGGCGCCCAGTGTTGCTGCTCATTCAGTTCAGAGCTGTATGCCGACAGTCACCCATGGTTTTTTTCCGGGGATTTACTGGGTGTCCCTAGGATTTTCCCACTTGATTTCCTCACCATAGGAGTTCTGCTCACCTGGCAATCACAAATGCTGTTGTTTTAGGTCTCTGAGTTCAGTCTTCTGGTCGCTGCGATGTTTCTGCTGACCTACTCTTCAGACATAGTGTCCTCTCGTGGCAGCCATCTTGGATCTCAAGCATGTAATTTCTAAAAAGAATTTAATGCTCTGATTTGTAAGCACACAGATCAACCTGAATAATATTCCAGTCAGTGAAATAAGCCATACACAAAAGGACAAATATCACACATTCTTATTTATATGTGAAACCTAAGATTGTCAATATGTTAAAAGTAAAGAATAGAGTGGTATCTACCAGTGGCTGAGGATGTGAGTGTTGGAAGACTCTTTGTCAAAAATAAAATTTTAATTTTGATAAGAAGAATGAATTCCAAAATCTACTATTAGGTATTGTGCCTATATTTAACAATAATGTACTGTATGTTTGAAAAGCATATGAAAGGTAATCTTCTTTGTTTATATCACTAAAATAACTATATTATGCCGTGTACACGCCAATTACTTTGATTTAGCCATTCACAAATACATACATGTTAAATGAGGTGGTTGTATATAATGATTATAAATAAATATCATATTATATTCAGTTAAATGAATTTTTAAAAGTTATTGGTAAAAATAAACATAGCTAGATTCTTGGAGTAAATCAGATAAAAGGGAAATGAAGACAGTAGACATGATACAGAGTGAAGGAAGGTCACAGATATCAAGTTCTTAGAGAGAGCGCAGGTGCTGTGAAAATTAAACCAGAAATTGGAATGTTTTTATGTATGTCAGAATTAGAAGGCTTAGGGAGATGACATGTTCTTGTGTAGCTAAGAGATGAATTAGGGAGCTGCCAGAGGTTGGTGGTGAAGGTCACTGAGTGAGAGTAGACTGGGAGATTTGGATTCTAGGGAAATTTGGTTCAAGGTATGTGACATGGGTACGTAAATTACGGTTACATCACTAGTGAAATGGTTTCCTAAATTGGTTGTATAACATGAGAGAATACTGTGAATGTTGCATCTTACTCCATTTTCTGTTGCTATCATGACATACTTATATTTTGATACTTTATGCCACAAGTAGGCTTATTTAGCTTATCATTTTAGAGTTCTATGAATTTTTAACAACATCAACTTGGTCCTCACAACAGTCTTCTAGCTATATCACAATGTGGTGGTTTGCATCATGGCAGGAATACTTAGAAGTGGAAGATTGCTGTCACCTGGGGTCCCTTGAATATCATCTGAAACAGTTAAACTTGCGCTCTACTCTCCTGATAACTGATCTATTCCTGGAGACAAGAATTAATTCTTCTTAATTACTGAGTCTCCATAAATTCAGTACTCCTCATTAGGCCTTGTAGTTCCACTTTCTAAACACCACAATACTGGGTATGTGAGTGGGGTATTATGCCCCCAGTACATGATACTTTTAGGGTACAAATATTATTCAATGATAACAGTTACTGAGTACAACAAAAAAAGACCATAAGAAGATGTGGGCACAACTCAATCTGTAAAAGATTTATATTTGAGTCTTATTCTATTTTGCCTTAGATCTTTGAGTAGTGGTTAATCATTCCTGAACATCAGTCACTCTTTCTAAGAGGGAATTTATCATCTTTGCATCTCCCACAGAGCCAGTCTGATGCTGGAAAGAGAGAGTGAAACTAAACGTGCTTACCAATTCCTGTCTTCATGTAAATATGAACCCTATTTTTGTGGCTGGCACTGGAAGACTGATATTGGATTCTTTTTACTGCATTGATGCAAGATAGTGCACTGGTACCCAGTAATTGCATTTGAATAGCCTGATTTTAGGATA
Source organism: Pachyuromys duprasi (assembly GCA_028658305.1). NCBI lineage: Eukaryota > Metazoa > Chordata > Mammalia > Rodentia > Muridae > Pachyuromys > Pachyuromys duprasi. The sequence goes on from CM053743.1 coordinate 1,075,681, forward strand.
ACAAAATGAACAGCAGCTGTAATATTGGCGATGGGCCATTAGATATCTAGTCTTTCAGATGTCCAGAATAAATGTTGCTAGAATAGTTGACCCTCGACAAATTGACAGATGAAAGGATTACTTGTGTTTCAGTATAATGAGTTCTTCTGCTTTACAAAAGACATTGCAACATCCAGGCCCATGCATACTTGCCAGCAAAAGGAAACTGGAAATTGTGTTGCTCTTCCTATGTATGGCTGCCGCAAAATGAGATGCTAAACTGTTACTGTTAGTACTATAAAAAAGGTTGGTGACCAAACTCACTAGAATATGGAGGTTTTCACAGAAAGAGTATTCAAGAAGTGGAACCCCAGTACCAACTAACTCTCGCAGGTTTAATGTTGTGGCTGAGACAAAAACAAACAGGAATGGGGAGACTCCAAGAACAAAGCCATTTGTAATTCTTTAACTGAGGAAGGAACGAGAAGACAGCAGATAATTAAAAACAAAGATGATTAGACACTAATATGATGGAGGACTAACCTGATATTAGTAGGTAAAGTGCATGCAGCCATAGTATACCTTGCACAGCTTGTGGTAACTACTATCTCCAACCTCATTTTACAGATGAATAATTAGAAACTCAGAAACTTAATTTGCTGAAGGTCACACAGCTAAGAGTTCAGATAGCGTAAACCTAGGAGTCATCTCCCAAAGTCTGAAAAGACTGTTGGGAAATGTAAGGTAAACAGCCTGTCAAGGAAAAACCCTTAGTCTTGGGTGGTCAACCTTGATGCTCATAACCTGTCACTTCAGTAATTACTCCATTAGCTTAGGCTTTTACTTATGTAACAGTAGACCTAGACTCCCTGCTCAGATAGAACCCATTGGCAGATCAGCCTTCACAGGACTGCCTCGGGCATGAACCTGATTACCTCCTCTTTGATCACTTTGCCAGGCCAAAGATGAAGAGGATCCAGGCAGTCCCTATGAGACTTGATAATATATAGGCAGATGGCAAAGGAGAACTGCCCCTTTCAGTGGACTAGGGGAAGGGGATGGAGGGAAGAGGTAGGGAGAGTAGCACTGGGAGGAGTGGGAGGAGTTGAGGGAGGGGGATTCAATCAGGATATGTAATGAATAAATTTTAAAACACTAAAAAATAAAATAGAATGAAAATGATCAAAACACTTTTTAAAAGCCAGTAGAGATTTGGGTAGGTCAATCACTGAAGCCTATTACCTGCTGCATATTTTTAGAACCTTTCTAAAAGATTGATTGAATATATATATATATATATATATATATATATATATATATATATGCCTGCACTTCTGTCTATTGAGAGATCTATATGTCTGATTGTTAGGCCTGTATTATGTTGTTTTGATTATTGTGGCTTTGTAATTGGCTTTCAAGCCAGTAATTCTAATGCCTCCAAATTTGCTATTTTTTCTTAATATTGATTTGACCATTTGGGACCTTTGTAGTTCGATAAGTGTTTTAGATCTATTTTTCCTGTTTCTATAAATTTATATAATTTGGCTTGGTAGAAAGTGTGTTTAATTTGTATGCCACTTTGAACAACATGATGAATTTATATTAAACCTTTCAAAAAATGAACATAGGTTGTCTTTCCATACACCATGGGTCTTTAGCTAGTTTCTTTACCCTACTTTTATATATTGTAGTGACAGTATTTCAGTTCATTACTTGAATGTATTCCTCAGTTTTTATTCTTTTTATCACTATTATAGTGGAATAGTTTTCTTTAATTTCATTTTTTGGGCAATTCATCATTAGTTTATAGAAATGATAGTGTGCTTTTCAATGCTTATCTTGTATCTTGCAAATTTATTACATTCACTGATGAATTTTAAGGTGATTTGTTGTGTCTTCCAAGTTTTCTAGATATAGAATATCATCTGAAAAGATAAATAATTTTATTCCTCTAACTTAGTACCTTTTTAATGTTCTTCCCGTAGTATATTGAATTGAAGGGGAAAGAATGGAATCCTTATTTTGTACTAGATTTTGGAGGAACAATTTCTCGATTTGACTTTAAATAACATGCATTACACCCTCCTTCATTTTTCCCTCCTTCACTTCCGATTCTTCTTCCTCATATGCAAATATGCCAACTGTATATAATGCTTTAAAGTTCAGAATACACGTTCTCAAATGTGGGAGATAATAATAACACATTTTGTGGATGAGGAAGCCAAGGCTCTATGTCACGCAATTTGCCTATTTAAATTCTAAGGCTTCTCGCATGACATTAGATTTAACTGTTTGATGGTTGGCTTTCTGTTTGTTTAACTCTTTCTTATGACTGGCACTCCATTTAGGTATAACAATGCTTCCTCTTGTACTGCTTTTGGAGGAGGTCCTCCCCCATTGGTGGACTTGGAGGGGGCGGGGAGGAGGGAGATGAGGGAGGGAGAGGGAGGGTGGGAAGGAATGAAGGAGGGGGGCTACACCTGGGATGCAAAGTACCTAACCTGTGATTGATATAAAAATAAATAAAATTATAAAAAAATAAAATCAAGGAGAAAAAAAAAGAAGAATCTCAGAGAACATCTATTATAAACATGAGCAAGGAAAATGACTATTCAAATTTCACTAAAAAAATAGATAATTTTTCTCTTCCTTAATTCCTGGATTAGAACACAATCATTAGAAGATTTCTGTTTCAATACCGAGTATTTTCATAGCATATCATGCTCAAGTGCTAAGAATTCCCTTTCAATCTACTGGTTATTTATAACCTAAGCTAGAGAATTTCCTAAAAGCACATCACTATTTTTGTACTTCTTGAGCCAGAATGGAAACTCAGTAGAGGCATGTATTTGAGTTTGTCTTAATCTCCATTACCTACTTAAAGCCAAACTTATGCTCTGTGTATGTGTGTGTGTAAGTGTGTGTGTGTATGTGTTTATGCTCTGTGTGTGTGTTTATGCTCTCTCTCTCTCTGGTGTGTGTGTGTGTGTGTGTGTGTGTGTGTGTGTGTTAATGGTAGGGAGAGTCAACAGATAACTGTAAATCAGAAATCATCAGTAAATACATTTAGGAAAATCAGCAATCATCAGTAAATATATTTAGGAAAATTTCTTGTTAATAACCTGGGTTCTTAATTCTTTTTCCTATGATTTTTGACTTAGTTAAATTTTTGACTCTTCATGCAGTCATAATCATAAAAATTGATAATAGAAAGAAAAGATGAAAGGAAATGAAAAAAAGTTGGGAGGAAGAATGAGAGCAATAAAGAGGACAGAAAATAAAGTAAGTACTCATACAAACACCCTTGCATCATTTTATATACTTTTGGACATAGAACTTTGGTGTACCTACTTCTGATATAGACCTGAAACATCAGATATTGGAGGAAAGAAACCATTACTTAATTTTCAGTCAGGAAGTTGGATGTTTTATTTCATTGGCAGGATGTATTAAAGGGTGAATTCAAGGAAGATATAGTCTTAACTTCTAGTTTTTATCTATCTGCTTTTCAATCATTTACATGTCCTTTCATAAGACAGGCATTCAAGCCGTATTTTGTACCAAGCATTCTGCTCGTTACCATGGATATGAATAGTAACATCACCTTCTAGCTGAAGGAGCTAATGGCATAGTGTTAATGACAGACAAGTAAACGGCTATAAAGTAATGTTTTAAAACTATAGTAAAGCATATACCTCTAATGCCATTACATTTTTTTCTGCTCTGAAAATGTCTTACATTTAAGAAAAATTATTTAATCAGACTATCCTGGAAACAACCCAGATGTCCCTCAGCGGAGGAATGGATACAGAAATTGTGGTACTTTTACACAATGGAATACTATTCAGCAATTAAAAAGGAGGAAATCATGAAATTCGCAGGCAAATGGTGGGACCTGGAAATGATCATCCTGAGTGAGGTATCCCAAAAGCAGAAAGATGCACATGGTGTATACTCACTTATATAGACCTATAGATAGGATAAAAATACAGAAATCTGTACAGGTAAAGAAGATAAACAAGAACGAGGACCTGGGGTAAGAGGATTAATACTCACTTAGAAAGTCAAATGGGATGGACATTGGATGTAGGAGAAAACAAGTAGCAGGACAAGAGCCTGCCACAGAGGGCCTCGAAAAAACTCTTCCTAGCAGTGTATCAAAGCAAATATTAAGAAACATAGCCAACCCTTTGGCAGAGTGCAGGGAATCATATGAAAGAAAGGGGAATTAGTATGACCTGAAGAGGTCAGGAGCTCCACAAGAACCAAATATATCAGGGCACAGGGGTCTTTTATGAGACTCTCTCTCCAACCATGGACCGTGTATGGTTATAACCTAGAACCCCTGCTTGTATATAGCAAATGGTAGCTCAATTCCCAAGTGGGTATACTAGTAAGGGGAACAGAAACTATTTTGGACATGAACTCAATGGCTGGCTCTTCGACCTCCCTGTCCCCCGAGGGAGGAGCAGCCTTGCTAGGCCACAGAAGAGGACATTGTAGCCATTCCCGAAGAGACCTGATAAGCTAGAGTTAGATGGAAGGGGAGGAGTTCCTCCTCTATCGGTGGACTTGGAAAGGTGTAGGGAGGAGATGAGGGAGGGAAGGGGGGGATAGGGAGGGCATGCGGGAGGGGGCTACAGCTGGGATACAAAGTACATAACCTGTGACTGATATAAAATAAAAATGAAAAAAGACTATATATTTATCTATCTATCTTACATCCTGACTACAGTTTCCCTTCTCACCTCTCTTCCTAGTCCCCTGTCCCCTCCTGTCCATCCCATCCACTCTTCCTCCAGTTCTCTTCAAAAAAGGGCCAGCCTTCATGGATATCAACAAACCAGGGAATATCAAGTTGCAGAAAGACCAGGCACCTTCTTTCCTATTAAAGCTAGACAAGGCAACCCAGCAGAGGTCCCAAAGCCGGGCAACAGAGTCAGAGACAGCTCTTCCTCTCACTGTTAGGAGTCCCACAAGAAGTTTAAGCTACATATGTTCAGTAGCATTTCAGAAGGCATAGGTCAGGCCCATGCAGGTTTCCAAGTTGGCAATTCAGTACGTATGGGCTTAGGTTAGTGCATATGTGTGTGTGTGTTATCCTTGAGCTCTCTTGTTTCTACAATCCTTCCTCCCCCTCTTCCCAGCGATTCTCCTACATCTATGTAAGGTTTGGCTGTGGTCTCTGTATCTGTTTCCATCAGTTGTTGGGGGAAGCCTCTCTGATAACAATTGGGCTAGATGTCAATCTATGTGTATAGCAGAATAACATTAGGCATCTTTTCATTGACTTTTATCCCATTCATATTTGGCTTTATTGTAGGATCTCTGGGCTATCCAGCCTCTAGTACCTGACCCTTCACACAGTGTGGGAGATGGCCTTCCTCTTCTGGCATGGGTCTCATGCTGGACCAGTCATTTGTTAACCAATTCCACAATTTCTGCGCCAGCATATCATGTAGGCAGAGAAAACTGTAACTCAAAGGTTTTGTGGCTGGAATGATGCCCCAATCCCTTCACTGGATGTTTTGCCTGGTTATAGGAGATGGCCATTTCAGGCTTTGTATCCCCATTGCTAGGTGTCTTAGGTCAATGTCATAAGTCTCTGAGAATTTTCATTGCCCTAGGTTTGTAGCTCCTCCCAGAGGTGCTCTGGATCCTAGTTGTCTCTCCCAGTATTCCCTCTCTCCATCCCCACACTAGATCACTGCTGCTCCCATCCCCACCCTCTACCCTGTCATGTCTCCGCCCCACTTCTGCCTCCTCACCAACACCTTGTCTATTCTGTTTCACCTTCTTTGTAACATCCATGTGTCACCTCTTTGTTACTTAGCTTCTTTGGGTCTGTGGATTGTAGTATGTTTATCTGTTAATTTATGGCTAGTATCTACTTATAAGTGATATGAACGACAGCATCACCTTCTAGCTGAAGGAGCTAATGGGCATAGTGTTAATTACAGACAAGTAAGCAGCTTTGGAATAATGCTTTAAAAGTATACTAAAGCATATACCTCTAATGCCATTACAGTTTTCTTTCTGCTCTGAAAATATCTTCCATTAAAAAAAGGCTTTAAGTAGCTTTTGGGAAACATTCCATATAAGAACAAGAGACACTACAATACTTTGTTTGTGAAATGGAATTGGCTAACTCCAAGGCTCCATATACTCATCTCTACAATGAGATAATAGGAATAAGTATTTTCTAAAAGCCTTTCCTGCCCTTACATACTTTGGTAACATAGGCTCCTCCTTTCTCAAAAATTTCACAAAATTATTTCCCTTTTTTATTGACATACTTGGACTTTAGAAATAAAGTATTTTTCTTACTAAGATTCCTTTTGCAAAATTAGCAGACTGATGTATCATTAAACACAGCCAGCTTGCCTTGCCTCAGCTCAGATTTCTCTTTGTCTCTTGCAGATGGAGGATGGTACAAAGAAGGTCATGGATGTACCTATTATGTACTTCTCTTTCAGCCTGCTCTATAATTCTCTTCCATTTTTGGATCCTTTTCTTTGCTTGAGCACCACCCACCTCTATCTGGGAGACAAGGCCAAGTGAAAGACACCCTCGGATGTCTCAGCTCCTTCCCTATCCAGCTTACATTGTCAGGCTGGATTTTCAGCACTACTCAGGAACTTGCTTTTAAAACATAACAAGTGAAAGCATCCTTTGGCATTAGAATAGTACATATTATGCATTTAAACATTACACAGAACATGAGTGAGGCTCAAAGATCTTTTTGTGGTTTGCTTCTAGAGAGATCATAGCTGATATTTGTTGAAATACAGTTTTGGGAGACAGACTTTAATGGCTAGATTTATCAAAAAACAGAATAACTTTATATGACTCAGGGTTATGGTTACCTTCTTGCCAACAAAGGAATTCTAATTGGAATTGTCTTAGGAGGCAGAATGTATGAATAAATTTGACATTGGCTTCAGTAACTTTTCATGGTGTTGACAACTCTAGGCTAGCTTTCATGGTAGCCAATTGCAGTTGCTTAGTTTGTCCACTGTTTAATATAATCTGGATAAACATATTGTCTGAAGCTACAACCAACCATGGTGTTGCTTCATTTCTGAGAAGAATGCATTTATGTTTGTAATGTGTGAACATAGATAGAGACCTTTACTAATATTTATGTGAGTTCAGCTATGTGAATGGGAACTCATCCCTCAAACCGTGTGTTACACTGTCCATAGGTATTTTGTCTAAATAATATACATGAGGTTCTTCTTTTCAAAATACTCATCAAATATGTCTCTTTCCTTCATTCTTCCTGGAAAACCATGCAAACCTCCATTCTTCTATTATCACTGATATTCTAGCATTCCTTACATTTCTAAATCCAGGTCTCATATATCCTGCAGATTTCTTTTTTTCCTGTGTTTTTTTTATTTTAATTTTTATTAATTACTTTATTCATTTTGTATCCCCCCGTAAGCCCCTTGCCTCTCCTCTCCCAGTACCATCTTCCCTCCCCTTCTCCATGCATACCCCTCCCCAAGTCCACTGATAGGGGAGGTCTTCTCCTTCCTTCTGATCCTAGTCTCATCAGGAGTGGTTGCATTGTCTTTCTCTGTGGCCTGGTAAGGCTGCTCCCCCCTCAGAGGAAGGTGATCAAAGAGCAGGCTAATCTGTTCATGTCAGAGGCAATCCCTGTTCCCATTACTATGGAACCCACTTGGACACTGAACTGTCATGGACTACATCTGTGCAGGGGTTCTAAGTTATCTCCCTCAATGGTCCTTGGTTGGAGTATCAATCTCAGAAAAGACCCTTGTGTCCAGATTTTTTGGTTCTGTGACTCTCCTTGTGGAGCTCCTGTCCTCTCCAGGACTTACTATTTCCCACTTCTTTCATAAGATTCCCTTCACTCTGCCCAACAGTTGGCCATGGCTCAGAGGTTCTGAGCACTGGCTGTTCTTCCAAAGGTCCTGAGTTCTATTCCTAACAACTACATGGTGGTTCACATACATCTGAGGTGATATCTGGTGCCCTCTTCCAGATTTCTAATTCTTGAAACTAACAGCCAAATATACATTTCCATCAGATATTTAAAAAAATCTCAAATTCCAATTTCTTTGGTTCCCTGGCTTCAATAATAATAAACTCATTATTGGCTAAAGGCCTAAGCCATAAGAATAATTTTCATTCTAAATTCTTTTCTTTTTCTCACCAAACAACAATGAAAATATACATTTATAGTAATATCTAGTTTTTATGGAGTTTATTCCTGTTCATTGTTTTGCGTTATACCACACTGACATTATTAAGTGGGTATTTCTTTTACTGATAATCTTGTGGCCACCTTCACAATAGAAACACAGAGATACAATTCTTGTGTAACATATATAATTTTTGTGTAACATATTCTGCTTATATATCCGTGTTTGTTTCTTGGTTTGCTTATTTTCCAGGTTATTCTTGGTTCAGGCTGTCGTTGAACTTAGTATGTAGATTGCAGGCATGTATCACCACATCTAGCTATGTTGCTTTGTTTTGTTTTGTTTTTAATGAATCAAGGACTGAGGAGATGGCTCAGTCAATAAAATGTCTGTCATGTATTTCTTTATATTATTATAAGGACCACAGTACAGGATTTTACATCCATGAAAATGAAATAACATGGTGGCATATGTCTGCTACCCCAGTGCACAGAAGTGTGGCAAAAAGTGGGCGGAGCCAGGAACAAGTCAATCCTTAAATCTTATTGGTTACCTAGCCTAACTGAATCAGTGAACTCCAGGTACAATGGCTGATTCTGTTTCAAGAAAAAGTAAGATAGAAAGTACTCCAGGAAAATATTAATGTCAAATACTGGCTTTCATATCTGTGTGCACACAAATATTAACATGAACATAGATGACCTACAGGCATAAGAAAGAAGGGAAAAGGAGAAACAGCAGAAGCAGAAGTTGAAGCAGAATCAGCAGCTGCAGCATAAAAAGAAGAGAACAAGAAGAAAAAGAAAAAAGAAGGGAGGAAATTAAGTTTTACATTATCTATTAGATTGATAGCTGACCACTTGCCTCAGCTGCATTTACCAAAAGTTTCACAGTCACTTCTTAAAGATCACCTTTCGTGAATCAAAAAGAAGAGAGAGTGAAATATAAGATAATTTGCGTCTATGAAAAAAGGTGTCAGATTCATGCTAGGAAGAGGCAACATATAGCTTAGTCTCACCTTTCTCATGACGCAACCCTTAATACAGTTCCCTGTGTCGTGTTGACTCCCATCCATAAAATTATTACCTTTGTACTTCATAACTGAGGTTTTCTACTATAAGGAATCATAGTATAACTTTCTGATATGCAGGGCATTTGATATGCTACCCCAAGAAGGTCATGACCTACAGGCTGAGAATCACTGGAAGGGCACATAGACATAATCAGATTTACAGTGTTAAGATGATGGGGTCCTGCGATCCTCTAAAAATGGAGACAGCAGTCTCTCCTGTTATGTTAGTCGTCTGTTGATCAATGTGTTCGTTCTTCTAGATTTCTGAGTTGAAGAAAACCTAGAATGAGTAATCATTATGATGGTTGATACTCAGCTTTCTACCTGATGTAATTGGAGTCTATGTGTTTTAGCTGTCCTTAAGGAGGTTTCTAAAACAGACCAACAGGACACTTAGATATCTATTAGACCTCTCTTTCAAACAGGTCATCAAATTTCATTTCTCCTCTCCTTCCAGACCACTTCTGGACTGTTGTTTTCTAGTATGCATGCATGTTATTAGCTTCCCTCAGTCTCCAAGTTGCAACACTAGCTGAAATAGATCTTTTTTTTTAATGGACCACAAAGCATTAACTGATGTTCTAAGATGGAAAATAGCTTATTTTTTTCTTTCTTGCTTTCATATATGTATATGAAATAAAAAATATATTTATAAATATAAGTATATATTTATATAAAGTATATGTATATATAAATATATAAATGAATACATATGTTTTTTTCAGTGGCTTCCTGGACTGGGACTGGGTCTCTGAAGTACAGCACATGCTTAGCATTTGCAGTGCCCTAGGTTTAATAAAAATCAATAGCTTCCTGAACAGGATGGTAGAAATCTAAATTGTCTAGCTTAGTATTCCAGTCATTTTCTCATTATCGAGTTTTTTTTTTAGGAGGTAAGGCATACTGTTACTCAGCTTATGCTTGACACATTCTAATGCAGAAAAAGTAAATTTCCCAACACTTTTTTCTCTAAGACGCCTTTTTTTCTTCCCTTCAATATATGATGCAGAGAAAATACAGAGTCATTATTCATTAGTTTGTTAATTCTGAAAAAAATACATTTTTTTCTGATTTGTAATTTTTGGTAATCTTTCTCTCCCTTCAGATCATGAAAGTCTCCTACCCTTTGACTTTGAGGTCAAGGTCCATGTTTCAATTAATTTGTTTTCTCCTAAGTATCCAATATTGTAATCTCTCTCTCTCTCTTTATATATATATATATATATATATATATATATATATATATATATAAAGAGATTATATATATATATATATTATATATATATATAATCCATTTGTGCCTATTGGTATGGTGATAACTTTTAAAAGGGGAAAACAATAATGAGTGGTTATTGTCGCTTTTTACATACCTATTCTCTAAGAGTCCCACACTGATGGTGTAATTCCAAATGAATTCTCAGCGAATGATAGAATGCTGCTGTGAGTTTGAAGAGATTATCCTCCTTAAATAAATCATTTTGGTTGAGGTAAATTTAAGAAAGGTGATGGAAAGTGGACCTTACATATCAATCCTCAGAAACTTAATAACTATAGTCTTAGTCTCCTGTTGCAATATAGCAAATAAACGTTGACCCAAAGACATGCTATTTGTGGTCTGCAATGAGTTAGAAAAATAACAGTGAGATTCTGCTTTAATGAAAATTGAAGTATTTCAGAGGAAAATATGCAGACATCTGGCTTTTATTTAAAATATGAAATGTCTAGTTAATATCAATTTTGCCACCACTTGTGGAAATCAACAATGGATTTGTGAAGAATCTTGGCTTGCTACCTCTGAGTGTGGGTAATGCTCTGGCTCCATCAGGCAGATGGTAACCTTGGTGCTTTTGCACTTGAGCCTAATGTCTGTGGCCCTGGAAAGCTTTGGATTCTTGATCAACCAGATATTTTTAAATTTCTTCTCTGTTAATCGAGGGTCAAGCCCAGTGTAGAAGACTCTATGTTCTGGTGTAGTCACTAGTCATATCATTAAAATTACTCTATCATAATCAGGAGTTTGTATATTTATACTCAAGATACATTTGCAGTACTGAGACGTAAATGTTTCCTAGTTAACTCAGACAACACTCAGGGGAGCTAAAGTCAACCTTAGAGCCCTATGTGGCTGGAAAAGTATGTGGACTGAAAGTTAAAAAAAATGTGAGCCATCTCTGAGTCAGATAAGGAATTTTGTCTGCAATGATATATTCAGGATGTTATTCAAAAATTGTTCCTGGGAAGCATGTCTCTCATAAGTCGGAGCTTACTCAAACAGGGGAGTTAAAGTGCCCTATAAATCATTTAACACTGAAGCATGCTACAACCCTAAAAAGTATTTGTAATGAACCAGGATTGGATTCCCAAAGAGGGAAGAACAAGGGGGTTTTATTTTGTTTGTTTTTGTTTATCCTCACCTAAAATTTCTCTGTGCTTTTGATTCCTCAAGGTAAAATCGCCAAGGGTTTGGTGATTTTTCTGAAGAAAACAAAAATGTCTAACTTGATGTTAAGTATTCCATAGCATTTTATATGCTAGAAAAGTGTTCAAAGTCTGTGTAGTACATTTTATCCTTAACAACAAAAATCTTAGGGCCTAAGCTAATTGATGATAAGCATGGGTCAATGTTAGACCTCTCTGCCCAGTAAGTGACTCCCCCACCCCCGCCTGCTACCCTTAAGCAACATGGTCTTCTATAGCAAGTCTTACTTTCAAAACACCAAACAACATTCCGTTTACACTTAAAACTGGAGCCTTGCATTATCCATTATTGTTCCTAGTAGCCATATCAGACTTTCACATACATCTAATGAAATTTTAATTCACTATGAGTGTGATGCTGATTTTGGAAGGAGGTGAGGAACAGGACTAGGTAACCAACTATTTGCCTCGGAAGTTTTCTGCTTTTATTTAAATTCATATTTAACTGATTTAACGATAGCTCATTCTTCTAGTATAAGCTTGATCCCACTTCTAAGAATGAATTTTCAGTGGACTTCTACTAGTAATCATGTAAAAGTCCTTTGGTAAAAATGAATATCTTTTTAATTCTACAAACTACTATTGAGGCCTTAGAAATATCATTGAGGGTACAAGATAACTTTTTGAATAGTCAGGCAAAAAGGTAAAAGGGAAATGGAAGGAGGAAAAGGAAGAGAGAAAGAAGATAAATGGAAGAGGATGAAGAAATGTGAAGAGAAGAGAAGAGAAGAGAAGAGAAGAGAAGAGAAGAGAAGAGAAGAGAAGAGAAGAGAAGAGAAGAGAAGAGAAGAGAAGAGAAGAGAGGAGGAGCAGGAGGAAGAAAAGGTGGTGGTGGTGGTGGAAAAAGTTTTAGAGCCCAAAAGCCTAAATTGGACTTTTTCTCCTTGCCACTAATCCCTTGGGTTAAAACTTTTTTACAACTGCAAGAATAATTAGATAACGGTAGTATCTAGAATGAAAAAAATTTAACTGAAAGTATATTTTGACCACTTCTTAGCATATGTGGGCCTTGGAAAAGTCAGCTAACTGATTCCAGTCTCATCCCCTTCTTATCTATACATGGAAACACACACATATCTAATTTACTTCTGGGTGAACTTTCTCAGTGTTTGTGAGTTATACTTCCTTTGATTTCATCTTTCCATACTCTTGGACCATTCCCACCTTTCATATTGATTCTGTACCAGCCACAGGAGAGCCAAAAAGTTTTTTCACATTAGTTCATTACAAGTACTGTTTTCAGGGATTTTCTTGAACATTTTTTTCTTTCTTCATGCCTGAAGAACTTAATTAGTATGCAGAAGAGTGGCCGTCCACGCCACACTGCAGTAGGAGCCCAACGGCAAGCATTAAGTCCTTGGGAACACTGTGATGCATTTCTCAATGATAGGAAAAATGAACCAGGGAATAGCTCAGCTTTGCCTGTTTCAAACATTGTCATAAATTCATGTAAAGATTCTTTCTTTTTTCCCCAGCCAGAGTGTGGGCACATTTCAGTAAGCAATTAATCTTGGATGATCTATATTAAATATTTATCTCCTGAAATGAGCCCAGTATTGTAGTGGTATTTTTTCATTATAGGACCTTATCATTTCCAAAGATATTTCCATGTGCCAGGCTCCCTTGTATATATTAAATCCAAATTTCCTGTGGAATGACATATCTTTCTTGGCTGTGACCTTTTCTCTCTATAACAAGCTACTGATATGTTGGAATTTACAGGGTAATAAACACATTTATTGAAGAGTGAAGGGAATGATCTGGTATTTGCTTCCATAATCAAAACCTTGGGTATCATGCTGGGAGATGTGGAAAACAGTCCCCATTTTTCTGCAGCCTGGAGTTAGGGGGCAAGTGATTGAGGTCATGCCTTGAAAAAGCCAAAAGCAAAGGTTAGGAATGAGAGGAGCTTTAATCATGCCATTTATATTTCTTTACTTCTGAATCTGAGCATTTCTATTTATTTCAACTAATTCAAAGCTCACTTTTCCCCACAAATAGTAGGTATGAGTATCTCCATTTTAAAAAGAGGTTCTGGGAGCTTCAGTGACGATCGTTGTCAATCATCACTTCAGAGCAGAGCGGGGATTAGGATTCTGGCCTAATGGATGACAGACAGCTGAGCTCAGGATTGTTGCTTGCATCCTACTGCCTCCCACAGAGAGCAGTGAGCAACCTCACTAGTTTCTGCTTCTTCAGAATTTGATATTTTATCAAGTCGATTAATCAGGTAGTACGCAATTTATTTAATCTGAAAGTTCCTGAGTTGAAGCATTGTCACTATAAAACACAAACATTTCTAAAAGGGAATGACTATTAAAGAAAAGTAAAGTTGTGCATAGAAAGAAATCAAACAAGGAGAAAAGGACAGAGGTTATAAAGGAGAGGGCTGATTCAGTCAATAAAACATTTTAATCAGTTCTGATCCAGTTAAAGGCAGAGATAATGACTCATCCAGCCTCCTGTAAACCTGTGCTCCTGAATTTCCTTGAGTTATTCTAACTTTCACAGTAAGATGCAGGCTTGATTATTCAAAGTCTGTAGTTTAGCAACAAGATGGTGAGGAACAGCCTAGGGAGGAAAAAGGAGAGATGGTGGTATCAAATGTCACCGGAATGCCTGCGTAGTAAATATGACACTCTGAGAATATTATTTAATATTGTGTTCCTCTAACTCTACTACCCGTCTTCTTTTAGTCCCAGGACAAAACCGCATCCTTGTGGAAGTAGCAGGAACTTTAGAAATATTTTGTTTCAAGAGTTCTCAAACTTTAGCCCTTGTTAAAAATCCTTTATAGGTGTGCTCAACAGACCATGAAGACCCTTCCGCTGTGGTTCTGAATCACTGGATTTTGGGTCAGTCTAGAGACTCTATATATTTAGCCAGCTCTCGGGCAATGATTCTGACATCACTTGTCCAGGTACTTGGATGTCCATGGCTTTACTAGCTCTTCTGTTACACATAAAAAAGCTCAGATATGCAAAACAATTCATGGGCAGCTACAGAATTACGTATAAGGAGAAGGTTTTCAAGCACATTGAGCTCTTTTTTATGCATGGATTTGTTCCATTGCTCATTCAGCTATTATTATTCATGTGTGTATAGTGTGTGTGTGTGTTTCAAGCAACTACACATGCATATGTGTACACCTTGAAGGCCAGAGATCTATAGATCCTTGATCAGTATCTTCCTTAATTGCCCTGCACCTTATAGTTTTAAATAGAGTCTCTCACTGAGCCTGGAGCTGGAGCTCAATAGTTTCAGCTACATTGGCTGGTCATTAAGCCCTGATCCCACTCTCTCTGCATCCTCAGTGCTGAAGCTGTAGGTGGGCTTGTTCCTGGGTGTTGCAGGATCCAACTCAGGTGGAGGAATGTGCCATCCCCTCCTCCAACAACCATCTCTGCCTCCCGAGAAGTTGTGAGAGAAATCAAACAGCTAGCAGTCATTGAGGGTGATGAGTTAGGCCACTGTGACTAATATCGCATTACACAGGAAACAGCCTTCCTTCAAGGGACAGAGAGCAGTGTCATGTTTGTGGTGCCCATAGAAACAAGCAACCGTAAGCAGCAATCCCTCACTCTTCTCTCTCCCCTGAGAACAGTTATTATTCACTCCCTGATTTCACTCAACATGAAAAACATTATTTCTGGGAAAAAATAAATTTGGGGTTTTTGTAAATAAAAAACAACATTCTTGTTCCCCAGGTCCTCTTCAAAATTCCTTTCTTTTTCTTTTAAAGGTTTTAGCTCCTGGCATTGCTGCATGTTGAAGTTTTTAAAAAGGCTCTTCTATAACAATAACTGTAGAGATGGGCTTATTTTCCCATTGTTTTCCTTGCTCCATTTCTTTTGAGTCTCATTTTGCATCTTCTTCCTGTTTTCTCTTCTTTTATATCCCTGCCTTTCTGCCCCTATCCTTCTAACCTACAGTCTATCTTCGATGACATCACCAGGTATTTCAGCAAAGAGATACCATTAATCTAAATCAATTTCCTTGTTTGTTAGATAAAAAAAAAGCAAGTTTCAGAGAGCTTCATTTCATATTGTTAGATTTCAGAGAACGAACACACCAGAATCTTCCTGTAACTCAATTGCAGAGCTAAGGCTACCAACCCTAGTATCCTTTCTCTGTTCCATTATGCGCCTCAGCTACTCCCCATTTCAACACCATGTTCAAATTCAGCATATTCCTCAATAACGATATCCTGTGTACCCCCACAGGGATGACTATGAAACAGTGGGATAAAGGACTCTGTCAAAATCACTTAAGACTGTGGAAGGTGTGAAGCTCATACATTTAGTCTTTGCTAATGGAGGTATAAATCTCTGTTTTTGAAAATTCAAGATATTTATGAAGTATGATTCTATAATTCCTCTTCAAGAATCAGTTCTAAGAAATGCAGTATGTATAGCAGTGCAGTTAAGAACAGTATTTATTATGACAGTGTTTGCTCCAGCCAAGGACAAGAAATAGAAATAACCTGGTGTCTATCAATAATGGATGTTTCAAAGAAATTGTGGTGTGTCTTTTAATATGACAAAAATACTGAAAAAAAATGGAAATGATCTGTGTGTGCAGAACTGTAAAAAATAAAATATCGTCAAAGAGAAAAATAAGGCAATTGCAGACTCCCACATAATTCACCCATGCATTTGTTATGTCCGGCTTCAACCTGATGACATTTTTTGTTGGTATGCATAAATGATAGATTCATAACAGCAAAATATAAAATATAGGATTGCAGAATTGTGAGTGATTTTGTAAACTTTCCTTTTGTCAATTTTGAGTGAACCTCACTTTGCTTAGAGAATACTGTTCTAACAGACCTCATTTCTCTCTCTATTGTCTCTACCAGAGCTTCCTTACCTCTCACCACTCACTGTCTAAGGGAGTTTTAAATGCTTATTCAAATGCAGAAAGGTTCACAGATGAAGAAGACAAGTTTCCTGGTAGGTCTTCCACAAAGGCAGGTTGATTGATGATAGCCTGCAACCAGGTCCAACTTGCTGTCCCAGATGATGAATGAAGAGCTCTTAAAAAGAGAATAAAATATTCCATATGCATGGAAGCATCTCTTCCAGGCCAGGCATGGAAAGCAATGAGCAATGAGAGCCATGACCCATTGGTAACTGGTCTCATTTCTGTACTCATAAGACCAGTATTGGTGATACAAGCTGTACTTCTTGATTTAGCTCTTGAGGTCCCTCCACAGTCAACCCTGTGTCACACTTATTCCAGTCACCTGCATTTCCTCACCTCCCTTCTGGTGGCATTGAGAATATCCATATTTCTTATGTGCCTGAGATACATTCAACCTTTGTGGATTCTCATATATGTGTATATGTATGTGTGTGTGTGTGTGTATATATATATATATATATATATATGTGTGTGTGTGTGTGTGTGTGTGTGTGTGAGTATAGATATGAGTTTTAAAACAAGGTGTAGGTATAAGAGTAGAGTTGGAGAGAGGAAAGGAAAAGGGGGACATGTTGTAATTCTGTTTTAATTTAAAAAACAAACAGTAACACTAAGCAGTCTCGGACCCTGCATTTTTCTCTTTCTTTTTTCCTGCTCAGAAGTGCTTGTATCCCTGCTGTTTGAGAACTTAGTACATCTCAGGGCTTATTTGAAGTACTGTACAGAGCTGAGTTGAGTGTTGGTTCTACATACTAAGTTGTTTGCTAGGTCAGGTATTATGTCTTCCCCTTTGCATAATGAGTGCTTCCTACAAAGTTTTCCACTAAATGAAATAGCAGATGAAAGAGAAGGAAAAAAAGAAAAAGAAACAGCTAGATGATAAATGAAGTAGTGAGATCCCGGGTTCAGTGAGGCCTACTAAATAATTACTGCTAAGCCTCAGTTGAATTTAATTCAACAGAATTTAAACATACTAGACAGTCTATTTGTGCTCCCATTATCTGAGGCCACTGTACTTTTTCTCTGTCTGTATATACTGCCTTCCATTCATGCTGTAGATTCATATCCGGAATTTTCCAAGAAACAAACTAGCAAACACTTGCCTTGTCTTAAGTCTTTGGGAGGGAATGAGGGAGGGGGCTACGCCTGGGATTCAAAGTACCTAACCTGTGATTGAGATAAAAATAAATAAATTTAAAAAATGTACATGGAGCTACACAGAGAGTAACCCTGTCTCAGAAAAATAAAAAAATAAATGTATGCATAAAAAAAAGAAGTCTTTGATGAGATTGCTGGCCATTTGCTTTATGTTGAATATTTAAATTTGAGAGAGGACTTACATTTAAATACGGTAAGTAAAGCTACTGTGATCTTCTTTGTGCAGATAGCATTTTTTTTTATCCACCTCCTCCCCCGCCCCTTTGGAATTATTTCCTTAGTAGAGATTCCCAGGAGGAGGATTATTAAGTCAAAGCATATGAGCATTCTTATAAGTCTCATTAAGTCTGACCCCACTAATTCTGAATTTGTGGTGATTTGGCAACGTGATGAGCTTTATTTTGCTCTCTCCTTGAAAGGAAAATCACTAAATAACAAGTTGGCATGAACAAGGTGCCATTGGTATTTCATGAGAATATTTTGAGCAGTTTTTGGTAGGCATCTTTTTGTGTGTGTATGTGTGAAACTAATATGCTAATTATAAATTATTATCATCAATTCATTAGCACAGGCCTTCAATGATCAATACTTGTTTAACTAATTTCTACCTTTTTCACATAATTAATGTGAATGGAGGTTTGGTCACCACTGGTTTCATTTGGGACATACCTATTATTTGTTGGGGATTATCTGTGATGCAGAAGATACATAGATGCCCTCTTTTTTGAAGGCAATCCATTCCTGTGGGGAGAGAAAGGCAGACAGAGAGATGAGCATGGTTGATGTAGAATAGTTATGAATGACAGGACAAGCTGGCAGTCCTCTGAGTGGAATCCTACATAGGCAAATATCAGGGCAGAATTCCCATGATTAATCATAAAGGTGAGATGAACTTAAAAAGAGTGAGAAATCTTGATAACCAACTAAATATTACATATGGGGACACATATTTCAGCTCCAATACTCATCAGATGACGTTTATTTTCAAGTGTTAAATGATTCAGACTTTTCATTATTTCAGACCAAATTTCTCTTACATAGCCTAAATTCATACAACGTTATTTCTTTCCTCTGTGATAAACACTCAAGAGGTTGAAAATCTCTGGTTAACCCTGTTACCTATCTGAGCCCTAGGGAGTTTGAGTATATTTCTGAATCTTAATTTTTTTTCATGAATAAAATTTAAGTAAATGCTTATACCTGAATCTTTATTTGGAATTTGATGCATATAAAAATGCAATAAACAGAAAATGACTTATATTTTAAGAGGATTCAAGATTAATGAATTTGCCTTATTTACTCAGTTATTAGTGGGCCTTTCAGTCTCTCAGGTATCCATCTTTGTATTTTAAGCTTCCCATTGGAGCAGTGTCACAAATATAATCTTTGAAACATAAAAATGGTTCTAATGTGCTCTGTATGAAACCAGAAAACAAACGTGCCAGACAGAATCAGCAAACAATTAGTTAAGAAGGCAGCACTCCACCGAAAGATGAAGAGTTTAACTACAATAGGAGCAGGACTTCAGGAGGGTTGCAAAAGAGAGTAGGAGTGGCAAGAGATCCATGATAAACCTGAGACTCAGGGAAGCCAGTAGTTCTGGAAGAGATATGAGGAATCTTCTAGCATAAGGCAGAGGAGGAGCAGGAACAAGCTTTAGGTGTCTTGGACAGATACTGGGGAGAAAAATACTGGACACAGGACAGGACTTCAAGCAGATCCATCATAGGATCCAGCCACTGGAAAATTATTTATGCAGAGGTAAGAGGTCTTCTCTTTTAAAGTGTGGTGGTGCACTCCTTTAATCCCAGAAATCAAGAGGTAGAGGCAGGCTGATCTCTGAGTTTGAGGTCATCCTGGTCTAAAGAACAAGTTCAGGGACTGCCAGAGCTACATCGAGAAACCCTGTCACAAAAACCAAGACTAACAAAAAACAGACAAACAAAAGAAAACAAATAAAGTTTATCAAACCAGTGCATCGACTGATGAGTAATTAGTGGAAGTTAGGATAGATTGCTTTCTATTCCTCATTGCCTCCATTATAGATACTTGGGTTCCTGTGTGGAAAAATTCTTTAATTCTTCTTAGTCCCCAAGGAAACTTTGTTTTCTTTGCTGAAAAGTTGTGTTACTTTAAGACATGGGATAATTTTGTGGACCCCAGGCAGTCTTTCCTTCGTTTTTCACCTGCATTGATCTGTACTACTCAATCAAGACTTAAAAGTGATTGGGAGTTTGGGTTTGCCTTCATAAGTCCTTCTCTTAGAGCTAGTGGCTCTCTGTGTTTTTAATATGTGATTGTAATGTTTAACAACTATTGACACATTTTCCCCTCTATCACCTCTATGAAAAGGTTTAATTGGTAGTACCAGTGTCCCATACTGTGAATATTCCCACCATCAAGTGTCCAGATTGATAACTTCAAATGTTGATTTAGGAAGACAGGGCTTTCAGTCAAATACGGACCATATTTTCAGCTTCCTGCACAGAGCTTTCAGCCCACCCAGGCTATTATACAAGTTGATGTTTTGGAAGACAGATGGATTATGGAAAGAAAGTTAGGACTTAAATGTGAACGGAAATACAGACAGAAAACAACTCAAGTGTCCTTCAGCAGCAAATTCACAGGCTGTGATGTGTACATACCACATGCTACTGTGAGAGAAATTAACTACAGATAAGCACAAAAACCAGCATGAATTTTAAAAAGATTGTCCAAGTGAAAAAAGCCAGACCCAAAGGCCACAAATCTCTAATTCTACTTCTATAATCTTTTTTTAAAGGTAGAACTATGGAAATGGGGACAATAATGTACTTTTTCAAAACTGAGAGCAGGGGGAAAGTTTGATTACAAAGGTAGATTGGAGAAAGATAGAACCCAATTTTGATGGTTTTATTACAGTATAAATTGTTCAAAACTCAGAGCAATGCACAAAAAGTTCAATCTTCATATATTATTATTGTAAAGATTAATAACAGTAATGTGAGTTTTAAGGGAGCATAGAAAGAGAAAAATTACAAAATAAGAAGCCAAAGGGGGTTTATATTTTCTGTGCTTTCTTGGAAGGAGATCAGCACTGTCGGTCTCATGTACAATGGGACACCTTTACTCCAGTAATAACATCTCTCCACATCTTCTTTGGAGAAGAATGACGGGCCACTTTGTGGTGGGGTATGGACTGAGGATCTCCTTATGGATGAAAAATGAAGCAACAATGAACATAGTTAATGCTTGTTTAATCAAACGTAATACATTGCACCGATAATATAGAATGTTGCAGTGATTATAAAAGTGAAATATAAGTTGCTATTGAAAGAAAGAGTGTAATGAAATATTATTTTAAGGAAAATATTTTCTGATTATCCATACAGTAATATTTTTCACATATATTTAGTCAGCAAACACATGGACTAGTATTGAGCAGTTTAGAAACATAGTGATACACATGCAATCATAAGAAGAAAAGTTAAGAAGGTTTCACCATGACTATCTATAATTAAAACTTTAAAAATGTACTCACATATTGGTTGGATAATTAAACATAAATGACTGTCATTAGGAAATATTATGATGGAAAGTTATGGCCCTTCTTTTAGCTGTATTTAGGAAAGAACCCAATTAAGATGACTGTTACAGATATTTCAGGAAAATGAACTGTGTAGTAAAGATGTTTTGTTTGGATGCCATCAGGGAAAAGCGTAAAAGGAAAGGAAAGCAGAAGGGAGTAGAAAAGAAAGATAAATGATACGTCAGTAAAGAGGACGAGGGACAAAGAAAATAAAAGAATGAGAGGGATGTGCAGGGGATGAAGGGATGAAGGAAAAAACTCAGATGGCAGTGATGGGAAAATGATCACATAGGGAGGACAATGGATATGGCTCTGAGTTCCTGGATCTCAGAGCACAAGGATGTCAGGGATCAAGACCTCTATGACCTCCTTCCCCTGTAAACAATCTTGTTGTTTAAAATGCTTTGATGTTGTACTAGCGAATACCCCCATTGAAACCCCTGTCCTTTTAGGACATTCCTAGACATTCCATTATATTACTTCAAGAAATATTGCTACCTGTTCAAATCATGCTACATATATGTTCCTCACAGTCTTAAAATGTTCTTCAGGAATGTACAATACAAGTCATCTCTTTATGACTCTGATGAACTATCTGACATGAGCTACTTATAAAAAGTTAAAATGAGGGAAAAAATTGGCAGACAGTTATGGGCTGTTGAGGTCCAGTGACTTTTGGTGAGGTTGCCCATGGCAGTACGTCATGGCAAGAGCTCATGTTGGGGTCAACAACCTCATGAGAACAGGAGTAAAAACAAAGAGAGCAGGCAAGGCCACCCTTGCTTCCTTGATAATAATTCTATAGCAAGAACTGTTTAGGGGGTCACATAGGAAGGACCCTATGTATCTGATAACCTAAGAATCTCTCACTAATCTCCATACCCAGTTTTATATTTTCTTAATAGAGCCATCCAGGGAACCAAATCTTTAATAACAGTAAAGTATAACAAGGAGCAATTGTTATGCACTAACTCTCCAGGATTAGAAAGCACAGAGATAAATGGAGAGATGCTAGAACATTGAAGGTTATCTTACAACCTGGGTTTGTTGGACGTAAAGGATATGTACACAAATCAAGGAAGGATTTAAAGATAATCTATGATTACACTTCAGTTCCTCTTCATGAGGCATAAGGGGTCCTACTCTTTGAAGGTAGACTTCTGTATGCCCAATATATCTGTTAGGAAATACAAACATTCTTACTAGGTAATCATAACATTTGACCAGTTATTGAGACACAAATAGTATCATAAGTCAGTTAACTAAAGTCTATGGTCAAAAAGAATTGGTTCAGATTCAAGTTTGAATTTTCCTGTTAGTTGACCTTGATTAACTCGTTTTCCTTTCTAAGCTTCAATTTCCTAATTCATCAACGCAGATATGATTTGAACCACATGGTTATTAAATCATATAATTATATAACATATGTAACAGTTTATGCATAAATACTATCATAAATCAAGTAACCAAAGTTTATGCAGACAAATGCACATTTATACATATTCATGTTTAGAGCATATTTATATTGTGTGTCAATCAGATATATAATATATGTGAATATTCATGTATGTATACACATACACTTGAATACAGAGAGAGATATATCCTCCAAGGTGTTTCATTCATTCTCTGTGAGTTAGCACCCATCCCTGAAGTTTTATACTTTTTCAAAAAAATTACTCTTACAGAATGGCTATGTCAGGTATTCTGGGCATATCTTATTTGTTTCCTGTAACTGACTGTGAGGCAGGTGAGGAACCTTCCTACCTTATAGAATACTTTGGAATAGCAAGCTGTAGAGAATTTATCTGTGTTTACTTTCCACCGTAGGCCAGCTGATGTCCAGTCCAGTGAGACATTGCCAGACCCACTGGCAGAAACACATGTTTCTGAAGATTTGCCTGTAACCCCAACAAATGTGCTTTTCAGCTACTCTGCTTCCACCATTTACCCCTGCTCACTTCTGTATACCCACTGTATCTGTTAGAAAATACAAACATTCTTACTAGGTAAACATAATGTTTAACCTCTTATCAGGAAGTAACCAAAGTCAAAGGTCAGAAAGAATTGGTTCATAGTCAAGCTGCAATTTTCCTTTTAGTTAACCTTGGTTAACTTCTTTTCCTCTCTTGTTTTGTTTTCTTTACTGAAGTTTGTTATTCTCCCTATTGTCCTCCTATTCCACAGTCCTGTGTTCCATTGATTACTTACTCTGGGTCAGAAGAAGGCAGCTGTCTTTTCTACCACCTGCATTCCTTTGATACTCTGTTTCTCTGGAAAATACCTGCCATTTGGAGGGCACAGTTGGTTAGTAGGAAGGGGAGCTGCAGGCAAAGGTTTCCATGGTTTGGCAACCTGGGGAATAACTCAGGATAAACAGGATATGAGGGGCTCAGTGGGGTCAGCTTGCCAATTGCTTTCACTCTCTTTTTTCTGATTCTTAGCTTGCTTCAGTCTATACCTCAGCCTCAGCAGATGGCACCTTCTCTTTTTATTTTACTTTTGATAATAAGCTTCAGTTCTTTACCAGTTTCTGAGAATAAAACACGTAGGGTTGATTCAACCTGGAAAAGCTTGCCACTCAGTAGAAAAATAAGTTATGAATTAAGTAGAATGAAATATTTAGAGAGTAGTCTTCAGCCTTCTGGAGTAAATAACAGAACTTCACTGAGCCTATTATTACACCTTCATTTTAATAACTCTTCTGCATTCACTTCTGATAGTTGAGTGAGGTAATACCAAAATATGTGAAAACTATGGGTATTCAAGAGTCATGTCTACAAATGAGAAGAGATTGTTACAAAAGGCTAGTTAAGGCTGAAGAGATAGTATACACATTGGAAAACTGAAAGGCTGCCTGGAAGATGTACAGGCTTTTGCCTGTCATTCTCTCCCCTTCAACGTCATCAGTCCAGCCATACACACAGTACTCCCTCCTGCCAGAGTTCCTTTCTCTCCTGTCTTTGCTGACTAAAACTCTCAGCACCATCAATACACAGCAAACTTCTGCTTTTTCATCATGGCAAGTCCTGCCATATTAGTTTGAATTCAGATTGAGCATCATAGTTCACAATCACTGCTTTTCTATTTTTTTTTATTTTTTTTTTAATTTATTTATTTTTATCTCAATCACAGGTTAGGTACTTTGAATCCCAGGCATAGCCCCCTCCCCCATTCCTTCCTACCCTCCCACTCCCTCCCTCATCTCCTTCTTCCCCACCCCCTCCAAGTCCACCAACAGGGGAGGACCTCCTTCCCTTCCATCCAACCCCAGCTTATCCTGTCTCCTCAGGGCTGGCTGCAAAGTCCTCCCCTGGGATCTAGCCAGTCTGTCACTCCCCTGCTTGTATGGGGGAGGGTCAAAGAGTCAGCCATCAA
>CM053743.1:1100907-1132650 GCA_028658305.1 Pachyuromys duprasi
CCTGGAAACGATCATCCTAAGTGAGGTATCCCAAAAGCAGAAAGAAACATATGGTATATACTCACTTATATAGACCTATAGGATAGGAAGTTCAAGCTGAAATGTACACACCTAGAGAGGATATACAGGAAGGAGAACCCAGGTTGGTATGATCAATGCTTGTTTGAATGAACAAATGGGATGGACATTGAGTGGAGGAGAAAACAAGCAACAGGACAGGAGTATGCCAAGGAGGACCTCTGAGGGGGTCAATGTAGTGATGTATCAGAGCAGATATTAAGAGTCGCGATCAAGCCTTTGGCAGAGGGCGAGAAGTGATGATAAAAATGGGGGAGGTTGTGAGACTTGGGGAGAACAAGAGCTCCACAAAAACCAAACTGAGCAGGGCACAGGGGTCTTGTATGAGACGGTTTCTACAATCAAGGACCATTTGTGGATGTGGACTGGAACCCCCACACAGATGGGGCCCATGATAGCTCTGTGTAGGACTGAAGACCCTAGCGAGGGAAACAGGGACTGTTTCAGTCATGAACTTGAAGGCTGACTCTTTGACCCTCCCCTATACATGCCGGGGAGTGACAGACTGGCTAGATCCCAGAGGTGGACATTGCAGCCAGCCCTGAGGAGACAGGATGAGCTGGGGTTGGATGGAAGGGGAGGAGGTCCTCCCCTGTTGGTGGACTTGGAGGGGGCGGGGAGGAGGGAGATAAGGGAGGTAGAGGGAGGGTGGGAGGGAATGAAGGAGGGGGGCTCCGCCTGGGATGCAAAGTACCTAACCTGTGATTGATATAAAAATAAATAAATTTATTAAAAAAATAATACATATATATATACACGCACAGACACATATACATAGTTACATATATATCCTATATATATATATATATAGTTTGTTTGTTTTGTTCTGTCTTCTTTGTTTACCAGAGACAACATTGTGGAACTCATTTTTTCCTTCCAATTTCATGTGGGTAGGAGTGCTGAAACTCAGGTCACCTAGTTTACACATCTTTCATAGCTGAGGCATTTACTGTTATTTTTTTTATCAAAAAATAAAATCCTTCCTTCTGTGCTTAATAAGAGCATACTTCTTATTGAGTAAGACTTAATACTACTAACTTATTTTACTGTAGTTACCCTACCTTAGTAAGATGCGTGCTTCAAAAACAAAAGAACAAAAACAAACAAAAAAAACACCATCCAGAGCCAAATTGCATGTAGAAGCCAGTGTTGGTGTAAAATCGGCTCACTGAGAGGCCTCTGTGCAATTTGTTTGAGAAATCCTTCCTAAAGATGGGGGCTTCACATTCCTGGATGCACAGAAGAGGATTTTCTCCTGACAGGGCTTCAATATCTCAATTCTACACCTCATCTGGGGACCGAGAGCCATTTGGTAATACTGAAAACCAGATTGGTGCAACTCCCTGATGCTGACGGCTTCATCAGATCTGTCTCCCAGCTCCTTAATAACATAATCCCCCAATGTGGGTGATTCTTCTTGGATAAGCTGGTCTTTTGTTTGTCTAGCTCATTTATTTCTCTCCTTACTACCTTTCTCCTGAGTCACGCCCTCCTGCCTTCACAGTATTTTTCTTCCAGTGATCAATTTCTGATTCAAGCTGCCTGAGTCTAACTTGACCTTCCCCTCTGTCCCTTTTCCCTACAGATGTCTTAGAGATTCTTAATATGAGGCAAGAGACATATTTTATTCAGAAGTTAGACTGAACAATCAAGAACAAAATGCAGGCATAATCTAGTTTAAGAAAATTTAGGACAGGGAAAAATATCCTCTGACAAATTAATCCTTTATTTGAGGAATGTCCTCCCACACTTTCTTTATAGAGGTCATCTCTAAATTCACTGTACTGGAAATGGAATCTTAAATTTCCTGTACTCTAAGCCACTGACTGGAGAATTCAGCACTATTACATGCAACATGTCTACTTGACTCAGAATTAGTTAAAATTGAATCAGCTCAAAATGTACTACCTTGGGAGACACTGTCAAGTGTTCAATAATCTCATGTGACTAAAGTTTCCTTCCTAAAGGCCAGTAAGAGACAGAGATAATCCCAGCATCCCAGAAGGTTCTATTGGGCAGCTTTTGTGTAAACGAGTATCGTGAGTAGTATGCCTGAGTGTTCATTTGTAAGTGGATATCTGTCCACAGAAGCAGCTATTTAACATAGACTGATAGGGCTGTGGCTATTTCTCCAATGGCCATAGCCATAATGCATTAATAAATCAGTACAAAAGGCTACCCTAATGAAGAAGTTCATTATATCATAGATCATTTGACAATATTCATCAGAGTGATTGGTGGAAGAAAAATTAGGTACACTGGAATGAAGCAATATATTTTTGTTATTTGCTCTCAGAATGTCTGCACTGTGATTCTGTTGACTTGAGAATCAAGTGCACCCTGAAGCTGTACCTTGATTGCTCCAGTTGATATCTGGATCTCATGGAGCCTTCTCATGGTGCCATCACGGTCTACAAAGTAGGATGAAGCAAGCTGGTGCAAAGCTTCAACGCTTTGGGTGGCATTCCCTGACTTCCGGTCGAGGCGACTTTTGTCCATGTACATGGTCAAAGCCTCCTCTCCTGCATGAAAAAGGAAAGATGGTAAGTGAGTCTTCTCCAGTTTCATTGTTGGAAGAGAGGTTCCAGAGCTTGTGTGATAAAAACAGACATAGCCTCCAATCAACATGTCCAAATATACTTCTATAAAAATGAAGGGCACTGAAGATTAAATCCAGAGGTTGGTGTAGATCCCATCAGGGTAAGGGCCATTTAAGTAAGCCCAGTCATCAGAGTCCACATAAACCTTTATATTCATCTCAAGAGCATTGTCTTACCTCTCTGAGGAGATGGGGAGGGGTGAGGGAATGGTAAGACTGGGAGGAGAGAAGGAAGGTGGCTGACATCAATGATTAAACAAACACACAAACAAAAACCAACAAAGTCCTCTACTTATAAGAAAGGTTTTAATAATTTGGCATAGATATTCTTTCTTTGTTCTTTTTCTTCTGTTTACTCAACACAATTTAATTCTTACATTTCTTCTTCTCTACTGTTTTCTTGTCATTTTTTTGTGTCCATCTTTTATTTCTCCTCTAACCACCTCTTTTTAGACAGACAAATGACAGGCTATAGCGATATAGAGTAGAGAAAGACAGAAACAGGAAAGTGGAATGAATAGATAGATAAATGTTTAGGTGAATGTGTGGAGATGGGATACTTTAGACTTTTGGTGAATGGGTAACAGAATTGAGGTATGGGGGAATATATCTTACAGAGATATAAATATGATTATATAAATTTATATTTCCTCCCATGAGTTTTCTTAGAAATTCATATGTAGATTGTTAACACTAGCAAGCTATCATGGTATTGGATATGTTTAATAACCTATTTTAGTGGAATATTGTGACAATCTCTAGGTGTGGCCAGCAAATGGACATGGCTGCCATTCTTCAGCCTCCATTCTCCACTGACACAGCATGACATTTCTTAATTTATCTCTCCCTCACTTTCATCATTAGCAATATCACCAACATTGAAAAAAAAAGGAAACAATGACAACAAAACCCATCTGTCTCCTTGGGATTAAGAAGAGGAGTAAATGATTTAATACATAAAAGGTGTTGAGAAGTATCTCTAGTTCAGTTCAATACTTGAAAATCAATTAGCACTGGGCTTTGATTCCAGTTTCACTACAGGCCATATTCTAAGAAGGCACAAAGCGAATCCCAAATTCAGTCCCAGCTACCACAAAAAGAAAGAAGAAAGATGAGAGAAGGAGGATGAGAGGTAAAGAAGGTGTTAAAAAGGAAGGCAGGATGGGAGGGTGGAAAAAAAAGAAACAAAACAGCAAGAAAGACAGACATAAAGGCGAGCCAGATGTAGTGGAACACACCTGTAATCACAGCACACAGGAGCCACAGGCAAGCTGACTATGTTGAGTTTGAAGGCACACTGAACTGCACAGTGAGATCCAGGCCAGCCAGGGCCACATTGTAAGACGCTGTCTCAAAACAAACAAAAGAAAAACTGGAAAAAGTGCAAAACAAAGAAAGAGATAAGGGTGGATGAGAAGTTGAGGGTGAGGACGGACGGAGGGGAGAGATAGACGTATATATGATTGTATTTCATTAGAATATATGTATATCAAAATTGCAGAATTTTAAAAATAAAATGAGAGTAATATAAAAAGTGAGTTACTTATTATTAGTCATTATAAACTGAGACCCTAGAACTAGGCTGCCTTGACCGTAGCTAGTTATCACCTTCGTGCTTCAGATCCTTCATTAACAAAATACTGACCCAAGCTGTGCCTACTTCCCAGGGTTGTCCTGAGGTTACCTCTGTTACAGAAAATAGTCGGATCCTGCAGGGCATATAGCAAGCATTGTGTTAGTACTAATCACAATGATTTGAAAATTTCGGGTTACTCATTATATAGTATTTACCATTACATATAATGAATAAAATAAAGTATTTAGAGAATGAAACTTCACAGTACATTTGGAGACATAAAACCTGATATCTAGGAAAAATTGGAATGTTTTTAGAATACTGATGACTTTTTGAGCTGAAGAAAAATGAAGTAATTTATTTTAAGGAGGAGTATGTCCTCTCCTCTTAAATGTTTGGCTTTTGAAGTCTTACTCAGCTTTCTAGGCCAATTCTAATGCCAGTTCCTCTTGCCAGCTCTGTACCTACCTGGTGTACTCAAATACATCCCTTAGAACTGCTTAGGGATTGCTTCTAGTGCTACCCCATCAACCCAAGAGAAGGAATCATTTGCCTAAAATTTCCTCTAGATTGTGCAATCACCTCAGCTCCTGTGCTGGACATTTCCCTGTCTGAGTACTTTGGCAGGTGTCACAATGACAAAGGAGCAAAACACTGAGCTATAGTAGGAACTACACAAAAAGATCTAATATAAAAACTTGCCACTTCTCAGTAGTAGTTCTCTTATTGCTACTATGTTGACATACTATTTTAAATAAGTTACATTAAGTAAAATGTTTTATTGAATTGAATTCTGCCTTTTTTGTTTTCTTTTAAAAATGTAGTCTTGAGAAGTGTGTCTGATTCATTGTAACCCTTGATGAGGATAGGGCTGGGGTGTAGCTCAGTGATAAGCATGTGATTAGCATATACAAACCTTGAATTTAAACCCCAGCCACTAAGTTTCTAAAAAATTATTGTTTTAAATTATAAGAAATAAAGGAAAGAAGAAAGCATAAAAAGGGAGAAATGAAAGGAAGAAGAGACTGCAAGTAGGGGAGGAGGAGAGAGATAAAAATAAGAGGGAATGGGTGAATTAGTTGGTTAGTATGGTTAAAGACACAGACCTGGGAGCTAGACTTCTCAGACTTGAACTAGTACATATCTCTAGAGAATTTAAAATGGATTATAAGGCTCACACCAGAGATGGCTGAAGAAAACAGCAGCTTAAAATCATTTCCATATTTCAGATGAATCACCAAAGCAAAGGGACCTACAGGCAAAAATGCAAATCAGCATACAACACCTCTGTAGATCACATGAACCACAAATCCTGAGAACCTGGCCTTTCTAGTTGTGTATACACTCATCAAGTAAAGCATGCATCACATTAACTCAATGTTGGTACCAGAGCTTTACAAAATGAACACCTCTTTACCTCACTGTCAACAGCTCTGCTCTCTATAATTTAACCCTCTTTTTCTTATCATTGACCATGCTGCCCTGTAAAATGAACCCACCTGGCCTCACTCTATTTCTGTCCTGGATAACATTTAATCATGACTCTCCTTTTGGAAATATATTCTCTTGGAGTCTGTCTCAGTATCTCCCACAACATACTTTCCATGTATACCCACAACTTCTTTTATTCCTGCAACACACTACTTATCCATTGTTTAGGAATTTCTGAGCTAACAGCATGTCTCATCTGCTAGAACAGAAATACTGTGAGGTTGGGGCTTTTATAAAAGTTCCTTGTCATTCCTATTTAGCACAATGTGAGCATGGATTGTATACTTAGCAAATAATGATAGGACTGCACATGAATAAATAAATATAAAACCTAGTTACCTGAGCAACTAGATTGAAATCTTCCAGATGAAGGTGATGCAAGTACATCATCAGGTTCCATATTCTTAGACTTGATTGAATTCTAAGCAAGATATGTATTTCCATTTTCTCATGAATACCCTTTCTCTAGTGGACAGTAGGAAATGTTTCTATTTCTCTTTGAGCATGAAAAGTTCTAGCCAAGAGATGACTTTATATCCAATTGCATTTTGAAATTCAGGGACAGTGGGTGGGAAGGAAAGTAAATGTGAATCACCTAATTCATCTTTCTAATGTTCTCAGTGCTTCTCCTAGGGTTCAACATAGAGCAGATGTTCACTTATCTTTTGACAGGTAAATGGATGGGCAGAGGATGGATGTGTGGACAGATGATTGGATAAATGGATGCATCGATAGATGGGTAGAGAAGTGAATGGTAAGTGAACACTAGGAGCTAAGGCCATGAGTCGGAGGAAATAAATAAGGCACATGTCAGTTCTGGCTCTCTTAGGGGCCTATGGATCACACGGTGAAAACAAGCTGGTTCCCACTGGACTGAGAACTGGCAGAAGCGAGCCTCAGATCAAGAGGGGTTAATGGACTTCTTGCTGCATTATTAAGACTTAATTTTGTCTATATTAAGAGAATGTGCTGTTTGGAACTGCATTCCCACTTGGGCATTTTGCAAATTGCCTATTCACCCCACACAGGCCTTTCCCCAGTCTTATAGTTCTCCAGCATCATTGTCTCACTCTCTGAAGTACTTTTCCTCGAGGAACAAAGCAATATTCAGGCACACAGAGGACTGAGAGAGCTGGGAGATGGCCCATTTACATTAGCGTCATGAAATTACTGCTCTGGTGGGGGACAGAGGTGCCTGGACTTAGAGATTCTGTAACACTCCTCATCTTTTCTTTAGAAACCCTGTGATTTTATTATCAGCCTTCCTCTCAGCCAATAGAATCTTTTCAGATATGCAGTGTGGGATATACCAAGTACACTCACAAGAACACATAAACAGACAAGGAGCATGAGCCCTCATATTCATGTATAAGAAGGTATGAATGCAGTACATATATTTTCATACATGTAAAAGCTCACATATAAGCCTATATGCACGCCTGTGTATATGTGAGACTGTGTATGTACAGACAAAGGGATAATCACTCATAGTCAAGGATTGGGAGGAAGACATGTATACCTCCTGAACAGGTGGACACATATTCCAAACATGAATACAAGCTTAATCAGGTGTATATCACAGCTATCTACTCTACGGACTCTTTTCTTTAACCCCAAATGTGATTTTCACAGGGACTGAGGAAAAACACTACATGTAATTCTAGACAAAAAAATTTGTCTTTAAACTACTTTCCTTCAGCTCATATACATCAAGTTGTTTCTTTCTTTCTTTCTTTCTTTCTTTCTTTCTTTCTTTCTTTCTTTCTTTCTTTCTTTCTTTCTTTCTTTCTTTCTTTCTTTCTTGTATGTGTGAATTTAACCATTTTAATAAAAACTTAAAGAGTCCTGAAAATGCCTCAGGTGTTGGTCCCTTCCCAGCAACAATGTGTGTTGTCCACTCCTTGTCCTTTCTATTTCATTTCCCTAAAGAGCTGAGCAAATGTACTTCTTGTCCTATACATGACAGTTCAAGGCTCATCTTTTGTTATTTAATTATACCCTCAGGAACTTACTTGACACCTCAAAAGGTTTATCAAAGCATTTCTTCTCTGTGATTACAGTGTTCCTAGGGAGAAAAAAAACCTATAATAAATAATATTTTCTATACTTCTTTCTGTACAAATTTGGAAACTGATATCCAGACAGGAAAGTGAGTTTCTGAATACCTCTCCCTCATTAGTGGGTGACAGGATATGGCTTCAGTCATGGATTCCCTGAGTCTTTTAGGTCCATTAAGTAATAACAGTGATGACAGTAACAACAATAGCAATAATTTGTCAAGTGACAGTGTATTCAGCATTTTCTTCCTTCTAGCCATGTGCCAGGGTTTGGTAAGGTCTTTTAATACGTCAGTTTTGAAATCCTCATAGTATATATTAAATGAGAACTGTTATTATAAGTAGTTATAAAAGAGGATATTGAGGCACAGAGACATGAATATTTACAGAAGTAACACTAAGATAATGAAAAGTGTTGGGTAGAACTAGAAATCAGGTGGTCTCATTCTCGATCCTGTCCTGTTCCTTATAACTGCTCCATAACCCTGTCCATCCCAGTGCACAGGGAAGCATTTAAAATAATTTTCCAAGCCAGCCTTGATGAGACCTGATAAGCTAGGGTCAGATAGAAGGGGAGGAGGTCCTTCCCAATCAGGGGACTAGAGAAAGGGCATAGAGGGAGAAAAGAGAGGGTGGATGGGACTGAGAGGAGGTGAGGGAGGGGTCTGCGTGGGTATACAAGGTGAATAAATTGTAATAAGTAAATATATAAATAAAATTTAATTAAAAACAAAAACAAATAAAAAATTATTTTCAAGCACGAATGAATGAGTGAATGAAATGATGATATGTGAAGAACCTTGGACAGTTTTTAACACACAGTATTTGATTAATGATAAATCTTCTTCTCTAAGTTGCCCTACCCTCTACAATGAGGCCTGAGTGAACATTCAAAAATGGTTGTCCAACACCAGATTTCAATTCGATGCTTTGCATATTTTAAAGCACTGTGTTGTGAAAACAGCAGAGGAAAAAGGCTCTGTAAATAATTTACCACCTGTCTTGGAGAAATTAAGAATATATTTCACAGAGAAAACAAGTCAGTTGTTACTTGGAATTTTCAGGGACTGAGAAAAAAAGCATAGCTTTTAACAGAAGAACTGAATTGTGCAACAACATTTTTTTTTCCATGTGAAAAGGAGTTAGAAGTCATTCAAAGGAAAGGGTGTAGGTGAATACCGTGTTCTGTAGAAATCACTTTATTTTCACTTTACAATTGAGTATAATTTATACTAATATTTCACATTGAAAATCCTACTTAATTTACTATCTTCTTAACAAGAGACATAATCAAGTGCTGATGAGTTGCTGCTGGGGTGGATAGGTAGTTTTATTAGTCACCAGGATGGTTAAAGAGACAATTGATACTCAATTTTAAATATAATAAAGGTTTTATGACAAGAAAACATTGAATTTTTAACTTAGCTGTGTCACTTATTAGCTGCCTCCATTCTGGGGCCTGAACTTATTATTTATAAAATAGAAGTAAATATAATTATGATATATTTTATAGTTTTGAGAGGAACAGACAATATAAAATGACTACGCTGCAGCAATCCTCGTTAATTAGTGGCGAAAATGATTCTGCGAATGAGTTTATTTAGACAATATCTCCATCTATATTCTCCACGTCATCAAATAATTGGTTTTCCCTTCATCAAAATGCATACAAAGTAAGTGTCTGGGGACATGGCTCAGTAAATAACCTGCTTGCTGTGCAAGCATGGGATCTGAGTTTGGATCCCCAAATCTCTGCTAACAGGTGGCATATTCTATTATCTGAGTGCCAGAGAGCTCAAAGCAGAAGAATTCCTCTATGCTGGCTGGCCAAGCGATTTATTCAACTCAGGAAGCTTCAAGTTCAGAAAGACAGTTTCTTTCAAAAAGTAAAGAAACTCAAGCTTATGTCAACTTCTGGACTACATACATGCAAATGCACTCACAGGTATGCGCACCTTCACATAGGAACATGTACATGCTCAGAAATAAACTGTATATTCAGCCTGAAAAGCACTACCACTTGCATTTATCGAGCCATTACATATTGAATTAAAGTACCACTGCTTCCCTGAGGTCAGCACTGAATGTTTCAAAGGAGAAGGCCTCTGTTGCAATTACACCTCAGTCTATTCAACAACACATTAATTTATTTTTCCTGGCATGTTCCATAACTAAGAGCATCTCATCAACTTTATACAGGTGTTGAAGCACAAAAAAATTCAGAAAGCACAGTGAACATAGTTAATGAAGAAAGAAGAAGAAGAAAAAAAAACACCTTAGTGCTTCAGGGATATCAAAAGGTGCATTCAGGCAGGACACATAACCTAAACGCCCCAGTTTGCATGAGTTCCCATTGTTCCCGTTGTCTGTGCATTGGTTTCATTCTACTCCCTTTACTCATTCTCTCACAGATGGATTGCCCTGGAAGGGAATATGGTAAGACTGAGCAGAGCAAAGCAATTGGCCTACTTTCCTGTTAACCTATTCCAAGCCCACATAAGATGCATATGATTGTCCACTCAAACAATGATAACCTCAAATATCATCCCTTAATGTTTACTTAAACAAAAGAAATGCCCTAAAATCACCCTGACATTTAATTTTTCTGAGATCAGATCCCATTCCAGAAGAATGATGACAGTGACCATATGAAACATTCTTTAAACAAACAAACAAAAAACCCATTTCATTACAAGGTTAACTCCACAAGGGTTAATACTCTAAAACTAGAGTTTATGTAAATGTGTAAATTTTCTAACATGATCACAGCAACCAAGACAGCTGATATCTATGGAAATACATGCTTTTGAGAGCTATGTCATGGAACAGAGACTAATATGTCTCTCAGAGCATACCATTCTCCTGCCATTCTGGACACAAAACAATGTAATCTTGGCCCTGTGGCTGCTGACCTACCTCCCAAAGTAGCAGAGATGAGCAGGTGGGTGCCGTACTTTTTGATGATGGTATCAATGAACTGCTGAGTGGTAGGTCTCCTGCCAAGCAGACGGATGCTCCTTTGAAACTCTGGCATGAGAGGCAATGGATGACGGGCCAGGTCTCTCCTTTCTATGGCTGTGTTCCTCACCTTCCAACGGGCAAACTCCCTGGACAGGAGAGATTAGCAACATTCCTCAGCTTCCATTGGTAGCCACAAGCCAGAGGTCACCCATCTATCCCTCTTGTAATATAGGCACCCTTCCTAGGTGATAAATTGACTGAATTTAGTATAATTTTATTAAATTTTTTTTTCAGATTTTATCTCACTGTGTAGTCAAGCTAGGCTGGAATTCACCTTATAGTCCTCAGACAACTGTGTCCTCAGCACCACAATCCCTTTTTATATTTGTTCTGTGATACTTTGCTTTAGCATTTTCAACCCCATGTAATCTACAAGTATTTACTGAGTAGTACTGTGGTCACTGGGATATATGATCAGAGCCACAGTCAGACCTTGGAGTTTCTTGCTAAGCTTCAAGAATACAAAAGTCAGGCCTGATATGCTAGGGTTAGATGGAAGGGGAGGAGGACCTACCCTATCAGTGGACTGGGGGAAAGGCATGGGAGAAGAAGAGGCAGGGAGGGTATAATTGGGAAGGGATGAGGCAGGGGGCAATAGCTGGGACACAAAGTGAATAAATTGTAATAAATGAATAAATAAATAAATTACAAAAGTCAGGGATCATTTTGCTAAGTTACAAATTGAACGACTGAGTTAAATGAAAAAATCATCATGAGAAAGAGAAGACAACGCAGATCCACAAGTAAAACAATCTCACTCTTTTGTGATTCTAACACTGGTGTAAGAGTGGAGTGTATTTGTGCTGACTCCTTTCTCAGGAGCTAGATCTTCAGTTCCCTCTCTTTTCTTGCCAGTCACTCTCACTAGACTGTGAAAGCATTATACAGATAAAAACTTTCCAGTTAGTCCTCGATTCACATTCTAATCATCTCAGTGATGTTCTACATGGAAGGATTTAATATAAATCCAGAAGAAAGAATGAAGGAGCATTTGAAGGAAGGAGGAGAGTTAGTGAGAGATATAGGTAAAGAAACAATGGATAAGAGCTAGGCACAAAGGTAGCTGAGATTTGAGACATTGCACAAAGTAAGTGTTGGGCCTAAAACTCATTTTAACACTATGCTTTATTGGGAGTTCACAGAATCCATACTATATAGAAGGAACAAGGGAACACTCTGAATACTATGTGGAAAAAATATGAATAACCTTCGTTACTTAATGTAGATGTGCCCAGAGCAGAGAAGACTTTTACTTGGGCCTGCAAGTATTGGTAAATCTACTGTAAATTCTTTGTCACAAATATATTTGTGAAAAGTGTCTTTTGTCAGTCACTTATGCTTTAAACTCTGTATCTATTGTATAAAACAACAGTCATATATTGGTCCACATGTGCATTTTTATTAAGAACTTATTTCTGTGGGCTGAATTTTCATGTGAACTTTCCTATATGGCTCAGAATTAAAATTTATCTATAGACAAAATTTTACGTTATCTTGCTGGAGGTCACTTAGCTAGTTTGTTATAGCAAACTGCAAATGTAAATACACTGAACCCTTAGTCCAACTTTTAATGCAAATTTAGAGAGAATATAAAAAGAAAGAACCAACACATGGCCAGAGGAATAATGCAACCTTCACAGGACAATGAAGCCACAATTAGTATGTTCTTAAACAACATTCACAGTTTTTGGGACACTCACTGTGTATATACCTATAGCCCACCATAAGTAATGATTTTGAAGAAAACAGGAAAGAACACCATTTAATCTCTCATGAAGTTGATGTTAGACTTGTAAGATGCAGATGCCTATAGAATCCAAGCCATGTTTTGGGTTCATTTACGAAGCTCACCAATGGGGCTGAAGGGAAGGATGGTTCTGCTATCAAGAGAGCTTACTGCCCTTGCAGAGGAAGGGAGTTTGGTTCTTTATACCTATTGGCACCTTACAATGGCCTGTAACCACAGCTCTTGGAGAACTTGATGCCTCAGGCCTCATGGACATCAGCATTCATGTACACACCCACACAACACACATATGCTTAATTAAGTAATTATGATTAATAAAATAGAAATCTAGAAAGGAAGGTAAAGGAGACAGCAACTAGCTTCATGACTGGGACTGCCTGCTCAGGACCACGGACAGCACCCCTGGTCCTAAGTGGGTGGGGCAGAGGCTGACTGTTGACCAAAGTTTACAAACTGTGCTCTGCTGTTCTAATCATACCTGTGATAAAGGGATCACAAGGAAAACCAATCTGGCATAATCTATTGATAGGGAAAGTAGGAATGGAGTATGTCCAAGAATTTTGTGCAAATTGAAGTTGGAAGGAGATGAGATTTGGCCAGACAAAGATGGAGCAGGGAATTTCAGAAAGCATAAGTTGCTTTTGCAAAAATGGAAAATACTGAGAATGAAGAGGATATATGGAAAGAGAAGTAGATGTGTGTGCACATAAATGTCAAGAAACAAAGGTGGATATCAACAATATCATCGAAGAAGTTCTGTGGGTATTTTCATGTCTGTCCCTGCTCTCTCGTGAGGCTGTAGCTATCCCAAAACAGGTCTTGAAAACATTTGCTTCCCAATTATATATGCTGTTACAGTCAGAAAATTTTCTCTCTCTCTCTCTCTCTCTCTCTCTCTCTCTCTCTCTCTCTCTCTCTCTCTAATACACACACACACACACTCCCTCTCTCTTCTTTCTTTCTGTGTGTGTCTGCATGTCTGTGTATCAAACTGTAAAAGTGTTATTAATGGTTGTAAATTTTAGCCTGCAAGATATGTTCTGTATGTATGTGTTGCTCGTGTATACACAGTCCTGAATGTGTTTATTTGTGAGTGTAGAGGGTAAAGAGCACTGTCAGGCATGTGTTTCAGTCACTCTTCCTTTAGTTTTGATTCAGTGTTTCTTACTGATTCTGTAGCTAGAATTGTAGGCTAGCACACTCTGCGAATAGATCTGCCTTTTGCCTGCTATCAGTATAGGACAAACTATCACACAGTCTTCTCAATCACCTACTGAAGATATGAACCCAGGTCTTCATACTTTTAAGGAAAACACTTTAGCACTGATCCATTCTTCTTATCCCACAAACATTGTTTTTCATTAAAAAAACATTTTTAAATTATTAAGTGTGTGTGTGTGTGTGTGTGTGTAGGAAAATCTTAAGGAGTAAGTCTTTGTATTTTACTATGAGTCCTGGGGGTTAAACTCATGCCTTCAAGGTTGATACAAGTACCTTTAGTGCTTATAGGTTAGATACCAACTCTGACCCTATACACCAATGATCAAGACTAAAACTGTTCAGAAAATGGTTTGAGCAATTCTGTAGCAATTATAGTCCATCCAGGACTGTAATAATAACAACAATAATAAATTTTTATCCCCTCTACCAAAATAATCACCAGTCAGTCTATTCCATGTCACCTACATCTGCTCTTATACATGCAGCTGAAAAAGCGAGGAATGTATCCACAATTTTAGTGTCTGCTACTATTCCAACAGTTAAGATTAAGCAGCAAACAAAATTGATTTTTACAGAGAACTGCTTAAAGCAACTTATAATCTTGTGAGAACTGATACATCTCAAATAAACCAGCAAGAAGGAGAGACAAATGTTCAGGCCAACAGGGAAAGGAAGAAAAAAGGGAGTTTGGGGATTCTCTATTGGGCTAGAATAGGCCTTTCTGATTTGAAAAGCTATTTGAAGTAAATGAAAGAAACACCATGGAGCCACCTGGTGGCTGAAGAATGATCTACAATGAAAGAGCTGTGGGTGCAAAGATCCTGAGGCAGGGGGTTTGCCTTATGCAGGGAAAACACAAAGGACACAGGCAGAGATGAGGAGACGAGTAAGATGAAAGTGATGGCAGAAAAACAAACAGTACTAATATTTGGGACAAGAAGGTTGTAGATCTTGAAAGACCCTGGCAAACAAAACAAAACAAAACAAAAAAACCTAAACTAAAGTAGACTCTACGCAGGCTAGGCAAACATCCTACCACTGAGCTATATTCCAGTCCTGGTTATAAATTCTAAGATATACAGAAAGCTAAGAAAATGTATTGAGCCAACTCAATCTGATCATGTTTGGAGGAAAGGAATTATTGAAATGTTTTCTGGAAAGAACTAGATTTTAAATTCATTAAGCATATTAGACAACCATTCAATTCCATTCTCTGGCTTTAGCAGAAATAGGCAATATGTAAAAAAAGTAAGTGTGGCTATATTTTAATAAAATCATATTTACAAAAAGTTAGTGGCAGGTCAGATTGTGCCTATGGAGAGTGTAAACCCTTCTTTTGAATGTTTCAGTTTGATCCCATTCATAGAAGATATCAAATTCAATTTTCCCACTTCATGAATTGGAAAATGGAATGTCAAAGAGCTTAAGTTATAAACCTAAGAAGAGAGAGAGAGAAAAATACTAGAATGACTTAATCAAAGCCTGGGGCTCATGACTTCAGGTGCAGGTGACTTCCCATGTACCATGCCACCTGAGAACAAATAGGAAAAAAAATGAAGTGAAGCAAGGAAGAAATGTTGCCTATGTGCTTTGCTGGGCCAGGAATAATTTCATGTAAGTGCTCAGTGAATTGAACACAACATAAAATAAATCTTTCCTATTGAGCCCTCAGAGCAAGCATATCCTCCTGGAGGAAAAGTAAGAGCCTACCATGACACAGGATCTGCAGAATATGTTCATGCCCAATTAAGCATCCCAGCAGGATGGGTGAACCAATTAGACTGAGATTTAAAAAAGGATTCTAGATGGATGGCATGAGGTTCCTACCGCAAGACCCATCCCACTAGGAGGTCTGAAAGCAGGAGAGTGAATGATGGCAAGGACAGCGCATGGAGGAAGAATGGAGTCTCAGGTGCGGGATTTAAGGAGATGCTGAAAGGAAACTGTAAGACCAAGGCTTTCCTTTTAGACTAAGCATTACCTTTACAGGAAAAACCTTCATGTTCTTTGATAATCCTCTGCTTTTGCACACCACACCACACACACACACACACACACACACACACACAAATCTACACTCAATCGTGCTTTGAATGCATGTTGCACTGAAGTGGGAGGAAGGATTGTGAGATAGGCAGGGACTGGGCTTTGTGCTGTAGCAGAGATGCTCCCCACAGACACAGCTGCGCCTTCACTTGATACATAAAGCTGATGGAAGGAGATCATCTGTATCCCTTTCTCCTTCAGTCTAGGGGCTGCAGACAGAAATTCTGGGTTTTGCAACCTGACTCTGTTGCCTACTGTGTATAATCTATAAAATGTAAATGGCATCTTAAACGGATGTATTTTAGCCTGTTGCAAATCATAAATCATGTAGGCCTCAATTAAATGCTAATGTAAAGTTATTTCAACATCATAACTTCTGTTGTGATTATATAAGAGGCTTCGATAAGAAGTTGAGCGGTTAGGGTTAAATGGTGGGTAGGAAGAGAGAACACATTATAATTTTCGTCACAAAGTAACCCAGATAGAACTTTTGAAAAAGTGGGATTTTATAATTATGAAACATATTAATATCTGTAAGTCTGACTAGAAGAATTCTTTTCCTCAGGTCTATTTCCTAATGTATATAATGAAGATTAAAACCACATGGTTCCATATGTCCCATAAAAAGTCAATTAGGGAGCTGTAGAAATTGCTCAGAGGTTACGTGCACTTCTGCCGCTCATGTAGAGGATCCGGGTTCAGTTTCCAGCACTCACATGGAGGCTCATAACCCCTTAAAACTGCAGTTCCAGGAAACTTAAGACCTCGTTCTGGATTCCAGGGGCACCAGGCATACACATAGAGCATAGACTTGCAAGCAGATACAACAAATACATACAATAGAAATAAATAAATCTCTTTAAATCTTAAAAAATTAACTCAATGAAATAACACTTGAAGACATCACGTAAATTGAAACAAACAATAAAAAACATACTTGGCATTTTCAGGTATTAATTATTATTTTCATAATAAACAATGCCATGTGTCTTTTGCTTATTTGTCTGAAAAATGAGAAGGGTAACAGGTTCTGGCTCTCTTGGAATAACACAAAATCCATATTAACATGGGTTTTCTAAGCGTTTGAAACTACTATAACCTTCAAATAGTAGAAGAGCTGATCTGCTTTCCATACAGAAGTTTTCATGCCTTGTTTATTGTATCTACTAATGCAGTAGACATAATTCAGAAGTATTTTTCAAAAACATGCATACTTTGCTATTTTTAAATATGGAGAAG
Source organism: Pachyuromys duprasi (assembly GCA_028658305.1). Lineage (NCBI taxonomy): Eukaryota > Metazoa > Chordata > Mammalia > Rodentia > Muridae > Pachyuromys > Pachyuromys duprasi. The sequence goes on from CM053743.1 coordinate 1,117,983, forward strand.
GGGTAGGACAATTAAAGAATGGATAAAGGTACTTGATAAACACACACAGCATACTCCACTATATTACACCATACCAACCACACCACATTGTGTCACACCACACCATACACAACACTACAACACTGTACATGGCAGAGATAGAATGATTGCTGGAACTTTCTGACTAGCCTTTCTGGCTGAATTAGTAAGAAACATTTTCTCAAGAGAATATGGCAGAGAGTGATAGAACAGGATGCCTGATAGCCTCCTCTGACCTCTACATATGGGTGGCTGTCCAAGCATGAACCCCTTCCCTCCCCTATGTGGGTATAAACCCTCCATACACACACAAGTAATAACAATAGCATAAAATGTAGAGGAAATGGTAATAAATAATCAATAGTAAGGGTAGTCTGGGTTACAATCACAGCAGAGTCAATCTGTGCAGTTGTAGACATTCAAGGAATGGGAACTATCAACATCTTTGAGTATGCCTATCTTCAAAAGTTAAAAGCAAATCACAGCCAAGAAGAATGCAATCAATGCAGCTAGCATGGTAGCTGTTACTGAACATCTTCTGAGAAATGTAGAGCCCTTAGGTTCATGGTAACTGTCAGGCACGTGCCATGGTTTCCCAAGAATACAAGACAGTATATTCAGACCAATGTCCTCCAAACACAGCCTCTGGAGAGTTGGCCTAGCTTTAGGCAGCCTGATGTTTATGTGTAAGCAACACTCAGTAGAGTGACTGCATGAGGGTCAAGCTCATTACAATGTAGGTACATACTTCTCTTTGGGTTTGAATTCATCCAAAGAGACATTTTAGAATATTTTATAGACACTTTATGTCCAATAAATGTCTTTTGAAAGTATGATTGATTACAGTACAGTATGTTTGCATTTGTTTATTCCTGAATGGCTTATCCTTTTGGTTGCATTAACTAATCACTTGGAAATGAAATGATGCCTCAGAGTTTCAGTGTGATGGAGAACTCTGAGACTGCTTTAGATATTGTTAGCAGCAAATTTTCCCAGAGATGAACAAGGGAATCACAGAGGAGGAGGGTAAGTAGACGAAATCATTGCACTGAGAAGAGAAGTGAGGGTATTTCTCTTGCCTGCTGTTCCCATTCTCTCCCACAGATCCCCAGCCAGCTCAAGGAAAGGTGAACCCAAGGGCACATGTGAAGCAGCAATGATGCATTTTAATGAGCAAGGGTGACAGTGCCAAATCCCCTGCCTGCATTCATGCCCCAGAATGTAAGTGGGAGGGCCTTTGAGGAGCCATGGCATCCAACTGAATCTTTCAGAGCATTCTGGCTCTAAAAGGGCAAAAGGAGAAAAGCAAGGGAAAAAAGAAGAAAAAGAATGAACCATCTCAGAAAATGTGATTATGAATAGCGCTGTTTTCATTAGAGGTACAAATATTGACTTAAGTTTAAAGAATAAAATCATCTTTGCTTAGAATCTGCCTGTCTCTTTTCCAAAGTATTTCATTTAAGTAATGATACTTTTAAAATATAATGTGCATGTTCATGTGTGCCACAACACAGATATGGAGGTCACAGGACAGCACTCAGGACTTGATTGTCTCCTTTTGCTCTGTGAATTCTGGGTGTGGAATTCAGGTCTTCAGGCTTGGTGGCAAGTGCCTCAACCTGCTGAGCTATCTTACTAGCCCAAATTGTAATTATTTTTCTTGTGGCATTCCCAGAGCAGATCTCAAAGAACATAAGGGAACAAAGGTTGGCGAAATGAAAATGTCTAATTCAGGAAACACATACTAGAATGGAGCTAATTTCCTCCCTTAGTAAACACTGAAGAAGCAAAACAACAGAACTGTAAAGAGCCCACAGGGAACGAGAGAACATTCTTATGAGTGGACCGTTCCAGAAACACAAGCAGAATTCTTCACCCGGTATTTTTAACAAACAGAAGGATATATGGAGATGATGAGAATTAGTATTGGGGAAGACAGCTTACACCCCACTTGCTTTGTTTCCTACTGTGCAACTGAAATTTGCTGAGAACTTCTGAATTCTTGCCTACCCACTTACTACTTTACCATAGAGAATCCAAACGTGAGGGGATGAGAGATTTTTTTAAAACACCCCACAATATTGACATCATTTCACTCTGGAAGAAATCGAGGCTCAGAAAGAGAATGGGTTTTCTCGGAGTCACAGCACTCTTGGAGGTATGAGAGAACAGAATGAAGGTTCTTGATTTTAGATTAAGCACACCCCACTCTAAAAATTCTGCTTCTTTCCAACACTGAGATTTATGCTTTTCTTCCAATCATCTGCAAGATAGAAAAGATTGCCAATACCATCACAGCAGGAAAAAAAAAACTGGTTCTCAGGGAACTGAAGGCTTGCTTGGCAAGTCTGTGTCAGAATGGGGCTGAAAATTTAGATGCTCAGATATTTCCTCTGCTGGACTCAACATACACACATAAGAAAGAATGACTTTCCCAAATGTGCTACAAGGACACTGTGCTATATTCTACAGGACAAATAGAGGGTATCCAAAAAAGCAGACAGAGCAAGACAGGTGGTTCCACTGGTAAAGTACCTGCATATTGTGATCTAAGTTCTATCCCACAGTACCCTTGTGAAACGTCAAGTGAAATGCATAAGCATCTAATCTCATTCTTGGGGAAGACTAGAAAAGTATTAAACTCCAAGTTCAAAGAGAGACTGTGACTCAAAAGTTTAAAATGGAAAGTCCTTGAGGAAGATACCCAGAAATAGTGATTGGCTTTTACACTCACACACATGAATGCCCAAGCACCCACACTCATACATGTACCTACTTACATAAGCACTTATATACAACACACGCACAAACATGCACAGAGCATATGCTTACTGCCTTATGTTTCTGAACAAAGGACCTATACAGGTACTCCCTCAAAAGTATTATGACACAGTAGAATAGACACAGATTTTATAGCTAGACAAATCTGCCTGGAAGCTGTTCATTAGCTAAGAAATTGTGGGTACCTCTCTCTCTATCTCCCAGCTTCATCATCAGTGTAGTAGAAATATCAAGACTTACCTTGCAGGGTTGCTGGAAGAATTAGACAAAATGAATCCAATTAATCTGGTAGTAGTAGCTACTCAATAAATGTTAGCTTTTTATCCTTTGGCAAGGCATTCTAAAAGAGGAGTTTGTCGCATAACACATAACTTTTAATGGATATTTTAAATGATCTTAATATGCCTACAGGCTCCTGGGATTTACACAAACTGCATTTAAATAAAATATTTAAAATTCTGTTTACTCGATTTGTCTCTCCACTGATTTCCAAAGCATCTATTGTGAAAGCATGACTCATAACTAAATATAGATTAATAAAAGTTTGGAGCAGCAATTATTTTCCAATTATCACAGATCCCATTAAACACTGCAATTATATGAATTTCCTTTTCAGATCACAAAATTTGAGAGCTCTGAGGGACCACAGAGAATGTCTTCATCATTGCCATCAATCTTGAGATTGAAATATGAAGACGCTGAGAAAAAAAAAAAATTCCCAGAGACAATCATCGCTGAGTAGAAAAGCTGGTCTGAAAAAACAAAACAAAACAAGTCTCTTTTCATTTTTCTCTTCTACAGTTCATCTTCTTATGAGAAAAATAAACTTTTCCTAAGCATGTACTACTGCAATTCATTAGCAACATCTTCCTACATTATGTGTTTTAGGAATGAGGAGTATTTTTTGCCATATCATACCTGCCTCCAAATACAGATCCTTACCTATCTTTCTCATCTATGTCCCTGCTTTAAACTAGCTGAGAAATATATTTATCTTCAATTCATTTCATAGATATCCAGTAAGTTGCTAGTCCTTTACTATAAACTATAAAATCTAAAAACATACTTTACTCAACATAAATATCATCAAAGTACTTAAAAGTCATTTAATTGATGAGTTGAAACTATAGACCACAGATTATATTTGCTCCATGGCTTTTTAAGCAAATAAAATTTTGTTGGAAATCAGTTCCAAGTTTTGTTTAGGTAAACATTCCCTAGCGCTGCTATTGAACAACATGAAGAGAGGAACACTCAAATAAAAAACAAAAGGCCTTCCTAACCAATATCCTTTGGTTTATTATAAAAATAACCTCTTGACATTGATTTAAGTAATTGAATTCCCCAGTAAATTAGTTATTTTAAAGAAATAAACAAGGTTGTCAGATTGGAGGATTACAGATTGAACAAGACATCAGTATATTCTAGTAATTTTTTGTTTTGTTTTGTTTATAATTTTTTGGCCAAAGAAATCCCTTGTCCCTAAGAATAACTGAAAGATATGGAACCACACAAATTAAGGAAACAAAGATGTTCCACTCTATATAAAATCACATTGAAAATATTTTACTTTTCCATTGTTTTGTTGGAATTAATTTGTTATATTCGAGACAAATTTCACAAAGTGTTCCAAGTTTATTAAACTCATGATCCTTAGCCTATTTGGTGTGATTTTAAACACAAGCCAAATGGTCAGTTAAATACATACCAACGTGTGTAAAACACCAGTGGCAAAAACACCCAGGTCACCACTGAGGTAAGAGAAACTTCATGACTTGGTTGATGATTGACACTGAAGAGACAGTGAGCCTAGAACACCACCACATAAGCATCGAAAGCATCTGTAGAAGCATATGATTGCCTTAACACTGAATCAAGAAGGAAGAAACTATTAATTTTCCTATCTATTGTGATCTGATGAGTTGTACTTCATAGGAAAATGGCTCCAAGCTCGGGAATAAGAATGGCTAGGAATAACTGACAGCTAAGCCCCGATCAGGAGAGGAAATTGTGTCTGCTAGATCTGAGGACAGTAGAACTGGCTGCTTGGGCTTCGATATGCGGCCTCTAACCGCAGAAGAAGGGCCTGTCTCTGACTCTGTTGCTTGCTGAGGCATGTCTGTCCCCAACTGAATGGCTCTGTCTAGGCGCAATAAAGGATTCACCCAGCCAACTATAACTTGATATGCCAAGGTGGGTTGATATCCTGGGATGTCTCTTCTTCTCTAAGGAGAAAGGGAGGGGGCAGAGGGAGGAGAGGTTAGAGGTAGGGACTTGGATGGGAAGTGGGGGGGGGTCCCACCAGGATGTAAAGTAAATAAATAAATGTCTGAAAATACGAAACAAGAGAAAACAAAAAAATATGTAGGATAGGCTTCTTGGTGAGAAGCAGTAATGTTGCTCTCTTGAGGCAGAATTTTCAAGAATAATTGTCATATATGCTTATGGGTATGATTTATAATCCTAAAAGAGGTCAAAAGGAAGTTTCAGTGTGTCTGTCCTTACTGAGGAGCTACAGTGAATTTCATGTGCCAAGGGAAGGGGTTGTATATTTAACAGTATATTTAACTGTATATAAGAACTGTATTGTGTCCAGCTTCTGGCTATTACAAATAAAGCTGCTACAAAAATGGTTGAGCAAATGTACTTATTGTGTACTTGAGCATCTTTTGGATATATGCCTAGGAGTGGTATAGCTGGGTCTTGAGAAAGTGTTATTCCTTGTTGTCTGAGGAAGCGCCAGATTGCTTTCCAGAGTGGTTGTACAAGTTTACATTTCCACCAGCAGTGGAGGAGGGTTCCCATTTCTCCACAACCTCTCTAGTATGTGTTCTCAGATGCCCCTCAAATGATGAATGGATATAGAAATTGTGGTACATATATACAATGGAATATTACTCAACAGTAAAAAACAAGGATATCATGAAATTTGCAGGTAAATGGTGGGAACTTGAAAGGATCATCCTGATTGAGCCATCCCAGAAGCAGAAAGACACACCTGGTATACACTCACTCATATAGACATATAAAATAGGATGAACCTACTAAAATCTGTATACCTAAAGAAACTAATCAAGAGTGAGGACTCTGGCTGAAATGCTCAATCCCCAGCCAGAAAGGCAAAGCAGATTGACATCAGAAGAAGAAAACAGGAAACAAGCTAGGAGCCTGTCACAGAGGCCCCCTGAAAGGCCCTGCACAATATCAAAGCAGATGCTGAGACTTATGGCCAACTGTTGGGCAGAGTGCATAGAATCTTATGAAAGATGTAGGAAATAGTAAGATAGGGAAAGGGCAGGAGCTCCACAAGGAGAGCAACAGAACCAAAATATCTGAGTACAGGGATCTTTCCTGAGACTGATACTCCAACCAAGGACCATGCATGGAGAAAACCTAGAACCCCTGCCCACATGTAGCCCATGGCAGTTCATTATACAAGCGGGTTCCATAATAATGGGAACAGGGACTGCCTCTGACATGAACTGATTGGCCTGCTCTTTGATCACCTCCCCCTGAGGGGGGAGCAGCCTTACCAGGCCACAGAGGAAGACAATGCAACCAAACCTGATGAGAGTTGATAGACTAGGATCAGAAGGAAGGAGAGGAAGATCTCCCCCATCAGTGGACTTGGGGAGGGGCATGTGTGGGGAAGGGGGAGGGAAGGTGAGATTGGGAGGGAAGGAGGGAGGGTTTTATGGGGGATACCAAGAGAATAAAGTGTAATTAATAAAAATTAAAAAAAAGAACTGTCTTGTGAATGCTCAACAGGAGTGTGGACATGCTGGCGGGGAACTCAAATTTGCTATGACCATTGGCATATTTGTTAGTTTCATACATAACAAGATGATAGATCACAAATCAGAAAAGATTGCTTCTTAATCTTTTTTCTGCTCAGGCAGTGAGGTGATATTCTAAAGCATGTTGGAAGACACCATCATAAAACTACAAGTTGGAATTTTACCCCATCATTTTTTCTGAAAGCTTACAAAAATGCTTTTGTGAGCTATCTGACCCAGGTTCCAAACATGTTCTTATAAAGTACATTCCCTAGGACACCCTCCTCAACAGACTACAGTGAAAACATGTATTAACATACAGAAATCAGAATTCACTTGGATCTCAGTGGCTCAGTCTCAGCATTTGCCTTACTAACAAGCTCCCAGGTGTAACCTCCAATGTTTCCTCTGCTCTGGACAAGCATCACACCTCATTCTTGCCTTTCACTCTGCTTCTCTGCCTGGAGGTTACTCCCACAGGACAGTTTCTCTGCTACAGCTTCTTCTAGACCCCCAAAACATTTTGTACCATGGGATGACAATGAAGTCACCACTGCACAGACTAAATTTGAGCATAAGGCACAGTATATGTATTTTGTTTGTTTGGTTGGTTGGTTTGGTTTGTCCACTCCTAATATTGCCTGAGTTTTATAGAACACCCAGTAAACAATCCTTAAATAAACAAAGATAGTGCCAACAGGCTTACAAATGGTTTTTATTTATTTCCCAGCATACAAAGACTTGAGTACCAAGGGACTCCCCACATTCACATGGTTTCACTGCCAACACTGTGCCCCTGGTACCTGGCACGTTACTCAAGACTCTGTTTCCAAATTGCTCAAACCTTCAATGACTTCCTGTTTCTATTTATTACATCACCCTATTTCACATGTAGGCAGGGGTGGCAATTAAATCTTCAGAAGTGAGGAATTTTGGAATTAATTCTTAACACCTTAGTGCTTTCATTTTTCCCCTTTCTAATCAGTAGCATGTCCAATATGTCCAGAGATGTGCAGGAAAGATGCCTTATGGGATTAAGCAAAGTAATTTCTTAGCCAAGACACATAGAAGCACAAATGCTACCAACCTGGTCCCTTGCCTCTACCTTGATAACCTTAAACAAAGTTGCCAAAATCATCTCCCCCAAACACGGATTGGCTCTTAGTGCGTTTTACAGCTTACTGGGAAGCTGTCATCAATCCCACCAACTAAGAAATAAATACAAATCTGTATTAATTGATACAAAAGATTCCTCATATTGAGATTTAATCTTCAAGTGTCCAGCTCTTTCTTTTGCTACCTTTTCCTCATGAGAGCCACACAAAGTTCTTTACAGATCCAATTGTTATCAATATGGGTATAGTATGGCATTTAGAAAGAAAACCAAACAAGGTGACATTCACTGAAGAATAATTACATAATCTAGGCAAAGGGATGGCTCAGTCATAAACAAGGAAATAAAGCTAATTGTTTTTTTAATTTCAAGTTGATCATAATTTTTTTCCTTTTATTTTGGAGGATTGTTGTGGATTTAACATGTTTTTGTTTTAATCCCGGGTGTGGGATGTGGGACTGACTTAGATAGTCCACAGCAGCAAACTATTTGCTTCATGCAGCCTCTGAAAGGAGCTCTTTGCCAACTGCAGATATTTTAAATCTTAGGACTCTGGAAAGAATATAATACCAGATTCCAGAGAGTGTTGGGGAGCTCTGAGAAAGAACTCCCCCCCCCCATTACTCCTGGTTGCTGTTGATGCAGTGAGACAAGAAGTTAGAGATCTCCTGGGAGGAGGACTAGACTAGCTCTAAGGAACCCAATGACCCTAACCAGTAGGAAGCCTCTAATAGAACTGTGCCCCCTCTCCCACTTACCCTTTTTCTCTCCTACCTTATGTTGGGGTGTTGAACAGGATTGGGTTGGGGTAAGAAGAAAGAGATATAAGAAATGTAAATAAAAGAGTTTTTTAAAAGTATACCGACAGAAGGTATGTATATAAAAATGTTATCGATAGTGAAAGTGTAAGACTTTAGGCGAAGCTTTGCAGCTACAGAGTGGCCACTCTAAGCATATAGAAGTTTATTGAGATGTATAGAGTTATAAATTGGGCAAGTGCTTGTTTGAATGGGTACCTTAATCTAGGTGTGTGATGATTCTGTTTGTGAGTTCATTACAATTAAGTATCATCCACTTCCACTTTTGCTTTATATTTAAATGAACCTTCAGTGTCTAACCTTTCTATAAAATGTGTGCCCCCAAACTCCACCTTGCTTTTGCCTTCTAGTGTTTACTTGTCTCTGGAGTTACATGGTACTTTGGTTGTTTCTGTTTTGTTGTTAATCTCAATCAAGTGTACAAATCCATTCCAACAAATCCATTCACTCAATTTCTCCAATGGGAAAAAAGCACCCCCCTACATTATGTCTTTTACACTTGCCAATATCATCCATATCCCTAAAAGCTGTGTCACTCTATGGGAGAACTGTTTATTTTACTTTCTTCCCACCCTCCCTGCTCCTTGAAACATTTTACATGGAATTGGATAGGGGGTAGTTTGGCCAGGGTATTCTTAACACAAACTCAGTTTCCAACAAAAAGTGAGTGATTTCTCATACAATTGAGGCAGGAAATATCATGTTTCTTCTTTACCTGACTCCATTACTTCCAATCTGTTCATTTCTCGACTGATGTTTCTAGAGCATCTTTTTCATTTAAGGAAATATATGGAAGAAATAGAGTGGTCACTGAGATCAAGCAAAGTGCCACCCTTGATGAGTTTATATTCTAACAAGGGAGACAGATATTTAAACACAACAGCAGATAAGTAATGAAGTTGAAGTGTGTGAATTTTATGAGAAAAATAAAGTAAGCCAAAGGAAAACTGAATGTCATAGACAGAGGGCTACAGAAGTTGGGCACCAAAATTCGTATAACAGCAACAACAATTTCTTTCTTTTTATTTATTATTATTATTTTTTAACAATTTATTAACTTTGTTCCACTTATAGCCTCTTCCCTCATCTTCTTCTGGTCTCACTCTCCCTCCCTTTCTCCTCTCTCCCTCTCCCCTGATCTACTCCCCTACTGTCTGACCCTAGCCTATCAAGTCTCATCAAGGATGCCTGGATCTTCTTCCTCTGTGGGCTGGCTAACAGTTTCTTTCAAACCAAGGGAAAAACAAGTCAAAAGTGCTCAATATCATGAATAAACTGAGAATTATTAGGATAAGATAGCCAGTGTGGAGAGGGTAGAAAGGCTAACAGCATCTCCATAAAGTGAGGTCATAACTAGGAGTTTGGGTTTTATATTCTGTGACTTAGTTACTTTCTTATTATTGTGACAAAAGATCCTTAGAAAAGCAACTTTAAGGCGAAAGAGATTATTTGAAGTTTCACTTCCTGAAGTATGTGATCTGTCATGGCAAGGGAGACATAATAGCAAATAAGAAAGGTATAACAACAGGAGAAGGAATCTGGTTGTTCATGTTGTATCAACACATTGAAAATGGAACATGAGCTAGAAGCTGGGCCCAAGGCCATAGCATTCATTCCTCCTGTAAAGCTCTGTCTCCTAATGGCACTGCATTTTTGTAATACCGAACCATCAGCTGGGGATCAAATGTTCAAACATAGAACCTGTAGAGGACCTTTTACATGCAGAGTACAACAGTGAAATGAAAAGCCACTTTAGAGGTCTGATAAAGTTAACAAAATCTGGGTCATGTTGCAGAGAAATCTCCTATATCCTTCCGAGCTCCACATAACTACCAGGCTTTTATTAATCCTTTCATGTCTACATTCATTTAGGCAAAATTCATTAAGCACTAGACGCTATTCTAAGCACTAGAAATGGATGAATGAATAAAATATTTACAGATATTTCCTCATGAAACTTCTTTTCTAAAACAATAAGTGTTTTAAGCAAGTAATTTAGAATGTGATAAATATTTTAGAACAATCAAAAGATAGCAGGATAAGAGATTCCATTTGCTTGTAGAAAAAGCTCTGTTAACATGAAAATTCAAGGTTAGTGTCACTGAGAAGGTGATATGTGCATAATCACTTGGTGGATGTCAGACAGTGAGCAACACGGACACCTAGTAGAAGCAGAAGGAAAGTTCAGAGACTTACTTTGAAGGTTAGTTAATCTTGACTGTAAATTTGAGATATGCCTATGGGTTAAAAGAAGCATACTTCTGAGTGTGTCTCTGAGATTGTTTCCGAGAGGACTGGATCATGAAGGCTCTGCCTAATTTCCAGATTGATTCCTTGATGCATTCAATTACTGGAAGGTAGTTGAAAGATGGGAGGTGGTTCCCAATTGAAAAGAGTAACTCTTGGGGCTAGTCTTTGGAATTTTGTTATTCCCTGATGTCTTCTCTTCTAGTGTGGACTTTTCACTGCTTCCTGTCCACTGAGAGGGCAATAGTCTTTCTTATCCTTATACGGTTCTATAGTTCCTAAGCATCTGGGCCATGTGACTACAGATGAAATTTTCTGAAACAATGATCTTTAAATAATATATCTTCTTGAAAATTAACCTATTCTCTCAAACATTTTGGCCACAGCTTTGCCAAATCTGACACTGAAACTCAAAGAGTTGTGGCTAAGGAACAGCAAGTAATAGATAATAATATCAGAGAAGAAAAGGCAGTCGAACATTGCTGACCACTTGAGAAGATTTTTTTTTAACAAATGAAGTAAATGAGAAGTGACTGCAGGAAATCTACCTAAATGTGTCACATTATCTGGCATGTGTTTTACTAGGAACACTGTTTAGGAAGGATAGTACAGGGTAAATGCGGAAGTAATGAGGGTATAAGACACATAAAGGCAGCAGTCCCAATTCACAAGAAAGAAGATCGAAGAAATCAGGGAGTAACTGGAAAGAAAATAAGATTTTTTGGGATTATGGGTTTATGTTAGTAAGATTAGTTTATCTTAGTGGATTAGCTGTGGGTTTGAGAGAACAAATGGAATCAAGGAAAAGAAGAAGGGCTTAGAATGAGCAGCCTCCAATATGACCACCAGCTTTCTGATATGGGGAAGGCCATGGGTGATATGAATCTGGCTTGTAATGGGAGGGGCAGTTAAGAAAACGTAAGACAAAATCAGAGACGTTTACTATTTCTCTATGTGGTGATGTCAGTGGGACAGTGGGGAAGAAACCTGGATTTGGGGAGAGGCTGGGAAAGTGATGTAAATGTCTCCACTCAGCTTTAAAGCAATCTGACTACAATCTCTCTAACTAATGTAGAATAATTATTATACAGCAGGAACTGTACTGAACACTGGAATTGATAGGACAGACAGAACAAGGCTATAAAATACTCACAGACAATGTGTTCACAGTACATCATGAAAACTGAACACATACATATGTGTATATACATGTTATCATGTATCAATATGATGAAAGTAACTGTAAAGCATCAGTTCTAGTAGAATATGATTAAGAGCTTTAGTAGTAACAGCAATTGAGTACTAACAGTGCAGATATATAGCATTTGACCTAACATGAGGATTTTATTAAATGCATGCTAGAGTAAGTAAGATTTAAAATGATATCTGATAAGGCAGTTTGCCAGGGGCACAGAAAGAAAAGGAGCATTCTTAAGGCAAAGAGATTTGCCTGGAGGTAAGACAGAAAGGGATGTATAAGAAGGAATAAGAAACATTAAAAAACCATTGAAGCTGTTGTAAAGCGGTGGCTGTGTGGATGGAAGGATGGACAGCTAGCCAAAAGATCCTTTATTCTTTTTTTTAAATGTCATATGTGGCCTTTGTACTAACGAAAGGAAAAGTATAAATGAAATTGTCTTTGAAATATTGGTAATACTGTACAATAATGGTTATACAGTATAACAATTATTCATCATTACTATAATTGTTGATTTATGTGTGGATATTAATTAATTACATGATAATATGTTATTAATGTCAGATTTGTTACTAGATTATACATGCCCTCATTCCAAGTAAAAGCATGGCACACTTTAAGAGTAACACCATGATGTCTCAAACTTATTTTCCACTTTTTTAGAGTCATGAGAAAATGTTAAGAAAACCAGAGACAGTCAGGAGGAAAAACTGTATCAGTGACGAAAGATCTGAATATGATGCATAATTATTTGAGTACATAATATAAGTAACCACAGAAACCTGAAAAGTATACAGAGATCATAGGCAAGAAAGGCAAATGGAAGATATGAGAGAGGAATAGCAGAACACAGGTTTTATAAAGTGAAAAAGAAAAAAAAATGGAAGGGAACTCTAACTGGGTAGGAGATGGTGAGAGGTTAAAAAGAATAAGACTTTCAAATTGGTCAGATGTGTTAGAAACTAAGAACTGGATGATCTGAGTTCAATCCACAGAACCTACATGAAGAAAGAAAAATACCTATTAATGCAAGTTATCCTCTGATTTTCACACATGTGAGAGAGCATGAACACATGCTCATACAAACAAAAAATGTGAAAATATAAATAAAAAATAAACATACATGATTGTTGATTTTTCCTTTTTCTTCAGTGTTTCCATTTCTGAAATTTTTAACTAATTAGGATTTTTAAAATATAAAAGTCAGGGAAATAATCTTTAGAAAGGAATTATTACACTTGTGGTTTGAGATGGGTCAACCAGGCATCCACAAAGACATACATATGACAAAGACAAAAGCTGGATTCCTAAGAGCAGATAGGCACATGATTAACCAGGATGTTGTGAGAATGCCTTTGGGATGCCACCTGCCAGTCCTGACACACTGATTCCCAAAAGAAAAGCCAGCAGCGCAGAAACAACCTGGCAAGCTGTGAATATAGAAAGCGTAGTTGGAACCTATGTCTACAGAGCTTGGATTCAGGTGCTTTGTTCCCATGATGTGTCTTGCTGTAGCAAAATAAAAATTCAGCTTCTTAGGTGACCAAGCTAAGAGGAGCATCTACCTTGCAACAGCAATTACACCACGGAAACATTTGTCCTAACTGATGCCCTAATAGCTCCCTCCACTGCCTACCTGAGAATGCAGGCCAATCTGCTTATGCACTATTGCTCACTGAAACACATTTAGAACAATGGAAGCTCTCCAGTTGCATAGCAGGCCTGTCTTTAAAAAGTGTTTCTTTGGGGCCTGAGATAAAAGTTCACAGAGAATTTCTGACTTCTTTGTAAAGGATGCTGCCAGCAGCAGAAGCTTTCAGAACTATAGACTTTTGAATACCAGCTCTAGGTACTCTCTGACTTGTGTGTGTGTGTGTGTGTGTGTGTGTGTGTATCAACAACAAACAACAGAAGAGGATGCACTCAGTCCTAATATGACTTGATATGCTGGGATGGGTTGGTGGGGGCACTCCCCTTTTTTGAGAGGCAGGAAAAGGGATAGGGAGAAGAGAGAGGAGGGTGGGACTGGGAGGAGAACAGGGAGGGGCTACAATGGTATGTAAAGTGAATAAATAAATAAATATATTCTTCCATTTTTATTTTTTCCACAATTTATTCAATCAAAGCCCACTCCTTCAACCTCCCCCGTCCCATCCTCCCTCCACCCTTCAGAGAGGGATGGAATTAGAGGATCACAGAGGGAACAGGAACCCCTTAAGGAGATCAACAACACTAAAGGATCTGAAATTTCAAGTCCACTGCAAGGGAGGGTCCTCCTCCCCTTCCATCTGATTCGAACTTATAAGGATTCTTTTCAATAGCTTCTTTTCTGGACTATTTCTCTCTCTCTCTCTCTCTCTCTCTCTCTCTCTCTCTCTCTCTCTCTCTCTCTCTCTCTCTCTGTAGGGGGCATTGAGGCTATTACAGAAGCCTTGAATGTCTCTAATTCTCAATTATGAGTCTTCAGTCGTTGAAGTTACTGAAAAAAAATTCCTTGCCCATAACAGCTGGTGGTAGCACAGATCAGGAAATTCCACATGATTTTTAGCAGCAGCATGGACCACAAACATGGTTTTAAGACTAGGGATACAAGGCACATACCTAAACATAGTAAAGGCAATATACAGCAAGCCTATAGCTAACATCAAACTTAATGGAGAGAAACTCAAATCAATCCCACTGAAATCAGGGACTAGGCAAGGCTGCCCATTGTCTC
>CM053743.1:1133150-1207559 GCA_028658305.1 Pachyuromys duprasi
CTAGAGCTTTCAGTTGGGCCATAGTAGTTGGGTATAGTAGTTTTGGTTGGCATCTGTGTTCCCTTAAAGACTGCATGACTTCTGCCCAGGCCCTTCTGGCTTTCATAGTTTCTGATGAGAAGTCTGGTGTGTGTCTGATCGGTCTACCTTCATATGTTACTTGACCCTTTTTTCTTGCTGCCTTTAATATTTTTCCTTTGTTTTGTAGGTTTAGTGTTTTGACTATGATGTGACCAGAGGTATTTCTTTTCTGGTCTAGTCTATTTGGTGTTCTGTAGGCTTCCTGTATGTTTATGGACATTTCTTTTTTTAAGTTGGAAAATTTTCTTCTATGATTTTCTTAAAAATATTTTCCGGTCTTTGGAGCCTGGAGTCTTCTTTTTCATCTATTCCAATTATTCTTAGGTTTCGTCTTTTGATGGCATCCTTAATTTCTTGCATGTTTTGTGCTTACGATTTTTCCTTTTTTCTATTTTCTTTGAGTGAGGAATCCATTTCAGCCAGTGTATCCTCCACTCCGGAGATTCTCTCTTCCATCTCTTGTATTCTATTGGTGATGCTTACCTTTGTGGTTCCTGATCTTTTCTCTAAGTTCTCCAGTTCCAGGTTCTTCTCCCTTTTTGTCTTCTTTATAGATTCTAATTCCATTTTCATGTTTTGTACCGTTTCCTTCAACTGATTGACTGTGTCTTCTATTTTGGTTGTTTCCTCTCTGTTTATCTTTGATTGTCCCTGTATGTGGGCAGTTAATTTCTTCTCCATTTCTTTGAGGGCCTTGTTCTTTTCCTCTTTTGTCTCTCCTTTTGTTCTCCAATATCTGCATAATCATGGTCTGAGATGATGTTTGGGGCACACACAGTGGGTTTGGGTTGGTTGCAGGCGTTGTCGAGCAGTGTGCACCTGCTGTATGCAGGCCTGTCTGAAATGGTGCCTGAGGCTTTCTCTGTCTGGCCCGTGGACACACACGCAGGGACTGAGGTTTTTTGCTGATGGTCCCAAGCAGTGTGCAGTCTTGTCAAAACGGTCCCTGACCCTCTCAGTCTGAGGTGGTTCAGGTGGAGGCGATTGGTGTGCCCCTGTGGTAAGCCCGTGGGTTGAAGCAGAACCCGGGTCTTTCCCAGACTTTCTTGAGGACTCACACAAGGACTAAGGGTTTTGCTGGAAGATCCGAGCAGTGTGCGCCCGCAGTGTGCAGGTCAGTGAAAACGGTACCTGGTTCCTCCTAAGTCTGCCCGGGAGACTGTGTGATTCAGTCTAGTATGGTGGCTGAGGGCACCCAGCGTGCCTGCTAGTTCAGATCAGAGCTGGGCGCCGCCTGTCACCCGGAGATTTTTCCGGGGAATAACTGGGTATCCCTAGGGTTTTCCCACTTGATTTTCTCACCGTAGGAGTTCCGCTCACCTGGAAATCACAAATCCTGGCGTTTTAGGTCCCATAGTTCAGTCTCCTGGTCGCTGCGTGTTTCTGCTGTCCTACTCCTGAGACTCAGTGTCCTATCGTGGCAGCCATCTTGGTCCCCCTATGAATCTATCTATCTATCTATCTATCTATCTATCTATCTATCTATATGTATTCTGTGAGATGCATGTTCCCACATATGCAACACACATATGTGTTCAGGTGCACATACACACTAATGATGCTAATGATGATTATTGGTGATGATAAATTTAAAAATATAATCATTCTATTTCTTTATGTAAGAGCATTGCAACATGTGCACAGAAGGGAAGCTGGAAGCCCAGGGTGGGCAAGATTATACAGGTACAAGCCTAGGATTACACAGATGGAAAATGACAGAGGAGTTATGTGTTGGCTTTCCCACAAGTTGTCTTTCGTTCAGGGGAGGTTATACTTTAGCACAGCTCGAAAGAATGGCAAGTAGAAGGATGAGGAGGCCTTTACATACTAAACTATTTTGATTCCATGGTTACTTTGAATAGGTATTCCTTTTTGTCACCACCTTGAAGAAGACAAAGTCACAGATGAACAGTAGAATCCAGATTTTTTTTTTCTTTTAACCTGCAGTGGCACTGATTGTAGTTATTGCTGAACCTTCTTTTGAAAGATGGAGACAATTATATTATTATTGCCTGATAATAGTGCCTATGTACTCACTGCAATTTATAGAGGCATTTTGCAATCAGCCTGCCGTTTTTGAACACCTCCTATGCTAGGCACTTACAGTCTCCACAGCTTCCCTGGAAGACACTGATAGCTTGAACTTGCTGACACTTAGAGGAGCTAAGAGACTTCCTTATGTCACACAGTAAATAAGTGGCCCAGCTTGCAACTAATGACAATTTTCCTGATTCTGAAGAATTGTATCATTGTGCTTTAATGTTTTCATTCATATAACATGTAGCATGACCTTGTGAAGTGAGTTTGCTGGTTGTAGATAATGGACATTATGGTTTCAGTCTATGCATTTGATCATACTTGCTGTCCTTCCTGCTTAGCCAGAGCTATACACAGTTCCAGGCACAGACCAAGCATTCAGGAGACATGTCAGGCATGGCATCGCTCTTCAGGATTTGCTATAAACCGGAACACCTATCTTACACTTTTCTCACTTAATGCCCACTCTAGGTCACAGAGACACGCACTGGGCCTCTGGGATGTAACAGCTATGACAATCTGGACTCTGTGAGTTCTGTCCTTCTTCAAAGCACGGAGAGCAAACTGCACCTTCAAGGTAGGAAACTGATGTAAAATGGGACAGCATAAGGCGATAATTTTTCCAGAGGGTGATACTTGTTCACCCTAGTGAGCACATGGAGAATAGGGAAGAGGGGAGAGACAGAAAATCAATAAAATTTAGAAATATATAAATCAGACTGTTGTGATATGATATATAAGAATTTTTACATATATAGAGCATTAACTTCATGGTTATTAATTAGTTCTCAGACAAAAAGTATGAAAATGTGAGCTCTTTCTGGTTGTGTTGATAAAAACGTCTGAACAGTATTATTTATAGATGTCTGATACCCCAGACTTACTGTATATTAAAGGTTCATATCTTATCATGTAATTTTCTTTCTTATTGATTTGATTTCTAGTGTGTTTTGGAAGGTGATATTTAAATCTCAAAAAAAAAAACAAAGAATAATGTACAAAATGCGAGATTCTCTAATTTCTTTCTTTATTGTTTTATTATTTGTAGTTGTAAATAAGATAAACACGCCTCTTTTGGGGGAGGTAATAAGCAGCCATGCTCAATACTGGCTGGGATGTAGAAAGATAACATTTGGACATGACCTTTAAGACCATAGCCATTATTGGGGAATAATGTTCTTTTAATTTTTGTAAAAGTTTATGTTCATTCAGTTTGTCAAATTTAAAAAAGTAAATTTACCCTTTTCAATTTATATCACAGAGAGGAAAAGTAGAAATATATAGATGGATTACAGTATAGATGATGTTATAATAAACAATATGCATATTGTTTCTTTTACTTTATTTTTAAAAACCATGTAACCATCTCAACTTTCCACACATGAAATGTAAGTTAAGTATGTCACATCTTTGAAACATAATAGCAAAATATTATTTATAAAGATTTACTAGAATAAGAAAGGCTGATATGGCATTAATTAGACACTAGAAGATTTCTTATACAATGTGATTGATCTTAACAATGTAAAAGAAGAAAATTAATTCTGTAAGGAAATGCTGAAATGTCAAAAGAGGTTACTTTGGGAGAGTGAAGTTATATACTATTTTAAGCTTCTGGTTGCCTTTTCAACTTTCCTTCAAAAATCACATAGTAATTTTATAGTCAGAAGAAAATGGTATGCTTTAACTTTGTGAAGACAAAATCATGACCTTCCCAAAAAGTATATGTTAAATATGACTTTGAATGTCAGTAGGAAGAACTTGTGTTGAGACTGGCAGGCCTGAGGCTTAGCAGAGCCTAACAAGAATTCTGTGTTCTAGTTCTTTGACAGTTCTGTGATACAGGTACTTGTTACAGACCATAATTGGAAAACAGTGTAAGCAGGGCTTGATAGTGTCACTAGAAATCCTCAATGAGTCTACTGGAGAAACTCAAACCAATGTAATGGTTTAATGTTTCAATATAAACACACAGACACAAAATAACAGAAACACACACACATACATACACACACACAAACATCTCATATACATAGAAAAAATTAAATAAATTAGTAAAGAAAATAGTAGATATGATGACTTAATTTTTTTATAGGTGAAAAGATATAGCCCATATGCAACAGATGTACTAGAATTTTTAGCATCTTCTAGATGTTCCTGAGATACCTGCTGCAATTCTTAGGAATTATACTTAATATTTTAATCCAGAAAGTTGGTTAACAGTGAATGTTTTGTCACTTGCTATGCACACTGAGGGTACACAAAGCTTTAATAAAACTGTAATAAACCTAGTAACGTAAATCAGATGTTACTACCAAGAAAAGTTTCGAAATTTACATGACACTTAGAGTCTAACTTACCACCAATCAAGTAAAACTTATGGTTCATTGATTTGCCATCTTGTGTCCCCACACTTTCTTGTCCAAATTATGTGTTTATTTTCATTTTTAATTTTCAGTTTATTCCCTCTCAAAACGCTTCTATATAATACCCTGACCACCAAAATCTGGGATGTCCATGGGTGCCCTTATTGAAGCATGCTCAGCACAGAGAACTTGACAGCCCTGTGCTCCTCTGGATTTGTCAGAGCTGAACTGTCATATTGGGTCTATACTCAAGCATCTCACATGTAAAAATTATGTTGAGAATCTGGAAAGTCTGGATAAAGAACTCTAATAAAAAGAAAGAGGATTTGCTTGAAGCACCAAGGAATTTTTTTTTTATATATATACTTGAAACACTGAATTAGAAAAAAACAGTTAGTTTTGTTAATATGGACAAAATGGGCCAGGGTCAATGTAGTAGGAAGGGGATAATACTATCCCAGATTTAGCTCAAAGTAAAATTAGACTGTTCTTTTCCAAAGTACCAAAACTAGAAATTCAGGCCTGTGAGACATATGCTATATCACTGAGCAATACACCCAAGACCAATATGGCATGCTCAAGGCACATTTTTGCCCAAACATGGGATGAAATGCTTGCTAATGCTGTAGTTTCCTGCTACCTAAGAGTTACAAGAACACATGTTTGGTAGAAATGCTACCCAGATATGCTAATTGGCACATTATTCAATGAAATTGAGTGATTTTGTCATGAATGGTTTTATTTATTTTTTACTGATTTTTTAATTTTAATTTTATTTGTTCTATATCCAGACCATATTTTCTCCTCCCTCTTCCTTTCCCAGGTCCTCCCCCTACGTCCTATCCCCTCAACTACTCTTCCTCTTTTTCGGTTCAGAAAAGGCCAGATTTCTTGGCTATCAATTTTCCATGACTAATCAAGTTACAGTGAGACAAAATACCTCCTCTTCTATTAAGACTAAACAAGGCAATCAAGTAGGGGAAAGGGTCTCAAAGGCAGGCAATAGAGTCAGAGACAGACCCTACTCCCACTATTAGGAGTCCAACAGGAATCCAAGATAGGCAACTGTAATGTGTATGTGGGGGACGTAGTCAGGCCCATGCAAACTCCATGGTTGGGACTAGGCGTATCGAGGGAGAGGGCTTCAATCAGGATATGTAATGAATAAACTGTGAAGAAAAAGATAAATAAATACTGTTTAATTAAAAAAGAATGTAAATGTTAGGAACACAATGCATAACAAACAGTTCTTATATAAAACATGAAAAATTCTATATGATATTAACATAAAGAAATTATCCAACAAAAAAAGAAAATGGATAAAACACAGGTAAAAGTACTTCACCAACAAGAATCTTTAGATGACAAGCATCTGAAAAGATGCTCAATTTATCAGAAAAATGGAGATTAAAAACAACCATCCAATAATACCAGAGGCTAGCACTCCATGTCACAAATGGAAGAGCTTGACAGTACCAGGAAATGGGAAGTGAAGGTAAGGGAGCATGCACACATTGCCAGGGGATGCATAAATAGTTACATTTTGGAAAACTACAATATGTACTAAAAATTATATGTGTCTTTTGTATGTGACCCAAAATTTTCAACTTAAAGGGATATGCCAACGGAAATGCATCCAAATTCACAGAAATTCATGAATGTTTATAGCAAATTCATTCAAAATAGCAAACAAACAAACAGGGTGAGCACTAAAATGTGTGTCCATTCACAAGAAAATAAACATATTCATAGCACAGGTGATGAAAAAGAACATATTACTGCTTCATACAACAATATGGGAAAGTTTCACAAATCTAACAGTAAAAGGAAAATAAGTCAAACACAAATGTGTGCATGCTATAAAATTCTGTTTCTATACTGCTCCAGAGAGTAAACACATGTACTTTTAGACAACCAACAGAGTGTGGAAAATTTAGGGAAGGCAAATGGAACAATGACTACAAAAGAATAGCTGAGTTTCCTGCATCACTAGTCATGCTGTGTACAGTGGACTAGCTGCTTGCGCCTGGGTGTGTTGCTTTAGAAACTCCGTAGAGTTAAGCACACATTATTTTTATATATTCATTTTATATATACATTATGTATCTATTAAATATTTATTTAAAAGTGCACTCAATCTTGACAGTTCTACAGAGAGAAATTGTAAATAAAGTGGAGGCACAAAACAGAATTTAGCTCAGCCAGAACCAGCTCATGAACTGCACGTAGATGAAGCAGTGTGAACAATAGTTATCATGTTTCAGTGAATTTCCACGTGTCAGGGTCTGTACCAATCTATTGGTGTTAGAATTATGTTTGCTTCTTGATTTCATTTTAAATCAATATTTTGATTTATTTTGAAATTTGGGTTTTTAGTAGTCACATAGTTTTTATAAAGAAGATAGAAATAAACCTTCGTTTTATAGGTGAAAACTGAGTTTCCTTGAGCTTGTTCAATAAGGATTTGAGTTGGATTTTTCACTTGACAACATAGCTCTTCCTCAAAACAATGTAATTCTATATTCTTCTGTCTGTATCCTTGTTCCTTTGAACAAGGATTTGGGGATGATGAGATACTGCATGAATTGACCTGGGAAGCCTAAAGGTGAAAGGAACACTTTAATGACCTTTCACAGGATGTGGTGTGATATAAAATGTTCACTAAAACAGGGTAAAAGGAGACTGGAATCCAAAACAAGAAGAGAGTTAGAGCCAGAGATTAAAAATGAGTGAAAAGATGATAGAAAAATCAAAGGCTATTAGTAATCATAGCAGCAACAACTAAAATACTAGTAATAACAATAATGGTATAATGATAATTTCTTATTTTGTGATTCTCTCTTCAAGAAGCCCATTACATGTTTTGCCAACATAGTCATGTAATTTAGTGTAGTTACCATCTGCTGAAATTATAAAGATAAAAGCATTCTGCCTCAATACCTCAATGATTTGGAAATGGATGCAGAGAGAATATTTTTCTGAAAACTATGGGTGCTGTCAAATTTTATCTCTTCAGATATTCCTTTGTTTCTTTGGAAGTTTTAATTGAACATCTACTATATGTCAACTACAGGTTCAGTAAACTGGACATAAAACAGTGCATAAGTTCTTTTGTCATTTTGGAGCTAATACTCAGTGTATAGATATAAGGAGTAACAGACAATAACACATGAACAAAGAATGTCTTTTCTTCATAGTCAGAGAATGCATGGGAACAGCTTCTGCAGAATGTAGACCACAGGAAAAAATGCAGTTTGAGTTTGATCTGGATAAACTGAGAAGCCACTGAAGGTTTAGGCAAAATAATTTGATCTGGTTTGTAGTGTAAATGGCTCCCTATGGCTATAGAATGGACTATTCATGATGAGAGCATGTCCGTGGAGAGTGGCTGGGAGCCTGGGTTATTTATTACTGTGTGAGATGATTCTATGATCGTTCCAATAAAGTGGTTGCGGGACTGATAGACATATTTTAAAACGCCATCTGGAAATGGGCTAGAACAAACTTGAGAAAAAAGAAAGGAATCAAAAACACCTGAAAAATTTCTAACAAACATTTGTATTGGTATTGCCATTTTTTGGACATGTCTGAGTATGATGAACTATAAGGCAAACTTCTTAAGACTATTACATTTAGCAATGAGGTAAGCTAAGGACTGGGCCATCAAGTGTTCTTTTTTAAATCTTTCTTAAATGCGGAATCAACAAAACTTTAATTTGGCTATGGGGATTATTCTGTAGACAGGGAAAGATTGATGCTCTAGGTATAATGAAATGATTGCAGAGTCAGGGATGAGCATTCAGAGTAACTAGCATTTTTGTGTATAACTGGAATCATCTACCATTAATAAATGATCCTCTCCACTCCAAATTGAGGAAAAAGAGAAAATGGGTTCTTATGTGGACAAGCTATAGATACAGGAATGGGTAACATTTTGTTGGATTTCTTGATTACTCTTCATAGGATATAAATTGTATAATTTCAGAACTTATCTCTGTGATTAGATTGCTGCTTATAACTTATTGTTTGTTAATTTAATTGGCAAGATACTGTTTGCATAAATGTACTTAAGATGTACATACTATTGTATGTTTTACAATGAATGGCATCTCAACACAATAGTTATTCTATTTTAAATGTCAGTGAGAAGAGGTGTAGCTCTTAGCTTCTTCCGTTTCTGATAGAGGGAGATTGATGGAGGAGGTGAAGATCACAGTATGTGAGGCTTGATCATTACGATGATTGCCACACACTTTTCTAGCTTCTGATAGCACTTGATGATTTATCTCATTGCAGCTGCCAGTGTGGTTTTTCCCATAGCTGCATCTAATGCTCTGCTTCACCCTTTTAAGTCCTTCAGTGTTTCTTTGGAAATTTTGTCATAATGAATCTGTTACTAGTATGACTCCCCATTAAAACATTGCTACAATGTTAAAAACAAAACAAAACACAAAACAAAACAAAAAACATTATCACAGCATGGTAGAGCCTTTCAGAGGCCCTCTGTGATAGGTTCCTGTCCTGTTCCCTGTTTTCTCCTCCTCTGATGTCCATCCTCTTTGCCTTTCTGAATAGGGATTGAGCATCTTAGCCAGAGTCCTCCTTCCTGATTAGCTTCCTTAGATGTACAGATTTTAGTATGTTTACTCTGTATTATATGTCTAATATCCACTTATGAGTGAGTATATACCCTGTGTGTCTTTCTGTTTCTGGGATACCTCATTCAGGATGATCTTTTCCTGTGCCTACCATTTACCTGCAAATTTTTTATTTCCCTGGTCTTTTATTGCTGAGTAGTATTCCATTGTGTAGATGTACCACAATTTCTGTATCTATTCCTTACCTGAGGGGCATCTGGGCTGTTTTCAGCTTCTGACTATTACAAATAAAGCTACTATAAACATGGTTGAGCAAATGTCCTTGTTGTATGCTTGAGTGTCTTTTCTATTCCTAATTGTCTAAGATAGCACCAGATTGATTTCCAAAGTAGTTGTATAAGTTTACATTCCCACCAGCAGTGGAGGAGGGTTCCCCTTTCTCCATATCCTCTCCAGCATGTGTTGTCACTTGAGTTATTCATCTTAGCCATTCTGATTGGTATAAGATGGAATCTCAGAGCAGTTTTGATTTGCATTTCCCTGATGACTAAGGACGTTGAACATTTCTTTAAGTGTTTCTCTGCCATTCGATATTCCTCTGCTGAGAATTCTCTGTTTAGCTCTGTACCCCATTTTTTAATTGGATTACTTGATTTGTTGCTGTTTAACTTCTTGAGTTCTTTATATATACTGGATATTAGCCATCTGTCAGATGTAGGGTTGGTGAAGATCCTTTCCCAATCTGTAGGCAGTCCTTCTGTTTTGATGATAGTGTCCTTAGCTTTACAGAAGCTTTTCAGTTTCATGAGGTCCCATTTATTGATTGTTGCTCTTAGAGCTTGTGCTGTTGGTATTCTGTTCAGGAAGTTGTCTCCTGTGCCAATGAGTTCAAGATTCTTCCCCACTTTTTCTTGTAAAAGGTTTAGTGTGTCTGGTTTTATATTGAGGTCTTTGATCCACTATGACTTTAGCTTTGTGCAGGGTGATAAGTATTGATCAGACCTCCCTTATCAGTGGACTAGGAGAGGGACCAGAGGTGGGGAAGAGGGAGGGTGAGATTGGGAGGGGAAGAGGGAGGGTGAGATTGGGAGGGGAAGAGGGGGGATAAAAAGTGAATAGACTATAACTAATAAAAATAAAAATAATTTTAAAAGGAAAAAATAATAATTTTATTGCTATGTTTTTTTGTTGTTGTTGGTAGTGTTAGCTTTTTGTTGCTGTTTGTTTTCTGTATGCTTATTTTTTGTAGTAGTAAAGTACTGTCTTTATAGTAGAAAAAAAATTTTCAAAAAAATATATTATTGCTCCCCCACCCCAGGAAAATCCATTGAGCCTTTATAAATATTGTTCAGAAAATATTTTCTGGGTGAGTTAAAGAATAAAATGATGATTTAATGAACAGGCCAATTAATCTATAGTTCTTCTGTATTCTACCACGTGATAATGAATTCTCTTTAGGCCAATGATTATTTGCTGATGACCTATGGGATGCCAGCTCTGTAATCCTTTGAAGGGATAGCATGCTTTGTGGCTATGTGTCTAGGAGAGAAGGAAGGTGTTCCTTCTCTATATATGTTTTTGTTATATTTTCTATATTTTTGTTATTATTTATTACAATTTATTCAATTTGTATCCTGGCTGTGCCTCTCTCCCTCATCTCCTCCCAATACCACCCTCCCATCATCCTCTTCTCCCCCTACACCCTTCTTTAGTCCACTGATGAGAGGTTTTCCTCCCTTCTATTTGATCCTAGCCTATCAGATATTATCAGGATTGGTTGCATTGTCTACCTCTGTGGCCTGGCAAGGCTGCACTGCTGAGGAGAGCCTGTCACTGAGTTCATGCTAGAGAAAGCCCCTGTTCCTCTAATGGGAACTGAGATGGAGACTGAGTCTATGGGCTACATCTGAGCCTGGGTTTTAGGACCTCTCTATGCACTGTCTTTGGTTGGGGTATCAGTCTCTGCAGGGCCTGCAAGGGCTCAGGTTTTTGTTTATATGTTTGTTTGTTTGTTTGTTTGTGGCTTTGTTGGTCACCTTTTGAAGCTTGTATTCCCTCTAGGTCTTTCTATCTCCCCCTTCTTTTATAAGATTACCTGTACTCTGCCCAAAGTTTGGCTATGAGTCTCAGCCTCTGCATTGATACCCCTATCAGTAGAGTCTTTCAGAGGCCATCTGTGGTAGGCTCCTGTCCTGTTCCCTCTCTTCTCCTGCTTCCAATGACTATCACATTTGTCCTTCTGAATGAGGTTTGACCATCATCCCTTGGGTTTTCCTTATTGATAGCCTCTTTAGGAGCATAGATTTTAGTATGTTTATCGTATATTATATGGGTAATATTCATTTATGACTGAGTATATAACATGTGTATCTTTTGGCTTACCTCACTGAAGACAATTTTTTCTAATTCCATCAATTTGCCTGTAAATTTCATGATTTGTTTGCTTTTAAGAGGTGAGTGGTATTCCATTGTGTAAATGCATCACAATTTCTGTATCCATTCCTTCATTGAGGGACATCTAGGTTGTTTCCAGATTCTGGCTATTACGAATAGAGCCTCTATTAACAAGGTTGATTCTGTTGCTTTGGTAAGAGACCATGATAAAAACAACCTTTTAATTTTTTTTTATTACAAACAACTTTTAAAAGGTTTGAAATGGACTTCCATTTTCTGATGGTAGAGCCCTTTATAGTGGAGCAAGGGCACTGTAGCTGAGACAGCTGAGAGCTCATGTCTTAATCCAAAACTAGGAGGCAAAAAGAAAACACTTGAAATGGCATGATCACTCCCCTCCCACTAAGGCTATACCTCTTAATTCTTGTAAACAATTCCATCAGTTGAGGACCAAGAATTTAAACATATGAGCCTATGGGGAACATTTTCTCTCAAATTACCACAGCTTTCTGGTCCTCTGAGCTCTAGATTTGCTTTATTCTTCTTGTGGATGGCTGAATGATCAGAATATTTTACAGAGCTTCAAGGGATATGTCCTTGCCTAAAACCAGGGCAGAAGAGGAGATGGGCAGACCTAAGCAACTCTTTTTTGTTGTTCGTAACACTCCTTTTCCCCCAAATCCCATCATTCTGTGTTCTTGTGAGCCGAAGGAAGCACAGTCAGTTCGTGCTCCTGGTAGTTCTTCACAAGGTGTGATTCCTGCTCAGGATTGCTCCTGTCTATCAGCAACAGCCTGCATGTCCACATTTCTGCCTTCCTATGGCTGGGTGGCATGGATAATGGCAGAGCCCTTGTAAAAAATGGAAGTGCTGACTACTGCAAAGGTGCTCAGATTCAAGGAACACTCTTTTTTCTCACTTTCAGAAGAAGGAGGGTTATTGTCAAGATGCAGATTGAATCTATCAATAAAAAAGAAAATAGGATGGAGAAGCTTGGTAGACATGAGTTGATGATCATAAGACATCTGCTTACTTAATTAAAAATTTTCAACTTCTCTATATATTTTAATCTACAAAATGTGAATGACAACACATGTGCCTCACAGCATTTTCTCCATTTAAATAGAAAATGTATACTTATCAGCCAAAGGAGGTAGTACAGTAATACTCATGGCTACTGTTTTGGATAATTATTCTGTATCAGGTATTGAAATAATTTCGTTATAGCAATACCTCTGAGCTTGAACGTAAATCAAATTTTCATAAGTTGAAAATGGAAACTCATAGAAGTTCTGTAACTCCCAGGTGGCAGGACATGAAGTTGAGTCCATGTATACTAAAAGCTCCGTGGGATCAGGAACTTCACAGCAGTGTATCCCAACCTGGGGTGCAAAAGTAGAGAACCATGCTGCTAATAAATGAAATTATTTTTATGGGGTTTTGGTTCATGTAGTCTAACTTAGAGTTACACTAGTTTGTGTAGAGAGTCCAGAGTTGTTGTAAATCGACCTACCAACTTTTGTATGCACAGGTATAACTGATTTCCTTAGCAAGTCTTATTGATTAAGCAGAAATCAAGCATCAGGATGAACAAATCCTGAATAAATAAACCCAGATTATTTTTTTAGTGATAGCAAATGAATGTAGAACTTTTTTATTTTTTAAAATGATTAAGTCAATGCTTATTTATTCCAACTTAACTTGCTAATAAGAATCTCCAGCAGAGGCCGTGCAGCATTTTTTCATATGCCTTTAATACAGTTCAGACACAACACACCTTCTCTTATATGCAGGGTTGCCACTCAATTTTCTTTTTTCTTAATTCATTTTTTGTACAATTTACTCATTATATATTTCAATTGAAGCCCTTTCCCTCAACTCTACCCAGTCCCACCCTCCCTCTTCCTCCCATCCCCTTTCCCTAGTCCACTGAAAGGGGGACTTCATCTCCTCTGCCATCTGCCCAGATCTTATCACGTCTCAGCAGTACTGCCTGGATCATCTTCTGTGGCCTAGCAAGGCCACAACAGAAAAGACAAGTGATCAAAGAGCAGGCAGTCTAGATCATGACAGACAACCCCTGCTCCCCTTACAGAGACCCACATGGAGACTAAGCTGTGCATTGGCTACATCTGAGCAGGGAGGCTAGGTCCTCGCCACGCACAGTCCTTTGTTGGTGCCTCAGTCTCTGCAGGACCCACTGGGCTCAGGAATTTTAGATGTGTTGGTCTCCTTGTGGGGCTCCTATTTCCTCCAGGTCCTTCTATCCCCAACCCTTTTTCTATAAGATTCCCTGCACTCTGCCAAAAGTTTTGCTGTGAATCTCAGCATCTGCCTCAATCCCCTGCTAGGTGGAACCTGTCAGAGGACCCTCTATAGTAAACTCCCATCCTACTTCTGGTGGGAGTACAACTTGTATAACCATTTTGGAAATCAATCTGGCACTTTCTCAGAAAATTGGATCCAGGCATACAACTCCTGGGCATATACCCAAAAGATGCCCCACCATTCAACAAGGTTATTTGCTCAACTATGTTCATAATGGCTTTATTTATAATGCCCAGAGTCTTGAAACAACCTACATGTCCTTCAACAGAGGAATGGATACAGAAATTGTGGCACATTTATGAAATGGAATATAACTCAACTATTAAAAACTAGGAAATCACGAAATTTTCAGGCAAATGGGTGGAACTAGAAAAGATCATCCTGAGTGAGGTAACCCAGAACCAGAAAGACATACATAGTATACACTCACTTGTAAGCAGATACTAGCTGTATAATATAGGCTAGCCATACTAAAAGCTACAGACCTAAATAACAAGGAGGGGGCTAGGAAGGATACTTACATTTCATTCAGATTGGCAAACATGATAGACACCAGAAGGGGTGGAAGAGAGGGAACAGGATGGGAGCCTACTGTAGAGGGTCCTATGAAAGACTCTACCCAGTAGGGGATCTAAGCAGATGCTGGACTCAAGTTTCAATGATACCTCCAAGACTTCTATTTCCCAAATGTATATTCTTTTAAATTTTTTAGTATGTATGTGTGTAAGAGAGAGAGAAAGCGAGTGAGAGGGAGACCCAACATGTTGAGGTAGGCCAGAGAAGACATTGGATGCTCTGCAGTTAGCAATTGTTGTGAAGTTCTTAATGTGGATCTTTAGAACTAAACTTCAGTGGTATGGAAGGGTAGCATGTGCTCATAACTGGATGAGCCAAATTTAGTTGTTTATTGTTCATTTCTGAGCTTCATAGCATTTAGAACATAGTAGATGCTCATTAAATGTTAATAATTTAAATTAGTTGGAACTGCAAAGTTGGTTTTCTTTGAAATGTTTGATTTGTGTATGTGTGGCAAAAATAAAAGCAACATAAAATTTAACATCATGGTCAATTTTAAGATGTACTAAAGCATACTGACATGCTATGCAATTATAAAGGTTCCTTAATATTTTCAAGTCTCAAATGCAAATTGTGTACCTATTAAGCCATCATTCCTCAAGTTCCTTTCTCCTTAACCCTGGAAAGTTACTTTCCATCTCTGGAGTTTCCTATTCTACATATTTTAAATGAGTAGATTTGGAGGGTATGTGATTTCCAGTCAAGCTTCTTTCCCCTTATCTCTTTATAACTCATGCACGTTATGGCAAATATTAATATTTTCATTTCGTGGCTGCATTAGTATCCGTGCAAGGGTATGCGACATATCATTCCTATTCATTAATTCATCTTTCTCTTTTAACTGTTGTCTATGAATATTCAGAAAAGCGGTTTTCCTTGAGTGTATGTTTTTAATGCTTTTGATATCCATGTAGAAGTGAAATTACTGGGTGTGTGGTAATTAAGAAATTGAAGATTGGGTAGAAAAATAAATATGTTTTGTTACAGATTACATAATTTCTGTATTGTTTCCCTGTTTGGAGAGAGATCTATATTGTTTGCTTTATCATAAGCTAGGAAGTACTGTGCCATGAGTGGGGTGTATTACCACCCAAAGGACATTGGCCTTAACTGTGTGATTTGCTCTGAGCAATACAAGAAGACATGGTACATGCCACATATACAAAGACACTTTTTTCACTCTTACTCCTTTTCCTTTTTCCTGTGAATATCATATTCCTGAGACATGCTATGCATGCCTGTAGCACACATTTCAAAGGAAGACATTTGGAGCATAGCCAAAGCCTAGTCAACATGAAGCATTGGATGAAATATCATAAACCTCATTTATGTACTGTTGTGTGTCTCAGTACCATAATTGTTGCAATGTGAGCTATGAGCTTCAAAAGATGAATTAATTACATAAGCCTTCTTGGTTGTGTTTAAACTGGGCACTTGTGTGGATCTGTGAGCTCAGAGCATCCACATTAGTAAATCCCAGTGTACACACACCACACACTACTCAGGTACACTTCTGTCCTAGATAAGCTTTTCAAACGCTTTTCAAAAGTGGGGCTCTTTCTTTTGCATTTCACTGAAATCATATATAGATATATATAATGTAATGTTTGTGTGTATATTTATTTTCTTGTCATTGTAAACATGAATCTCATCCCACTGTCCATCATAAGACTATGGAATTACAGACCATGTCTTATTCGTGTTTCATACGTTGGTCACCTAGTGAAGGAAATGATATTGTAGGGGCAAAATTGGGGTTTTGTACTTTTTCATATATTCAATCATCTAGTACTGTGATTGTTAAGTTAGAAAGTATGAAAAGAAATAAAAAGTACAATTATCCATGAACCATGATTTTTTGAAATGGATCTAAAACAAAATGTGTGCTGAAATGAGTGATCCTTTAGTGTCATTGTTCTCTGAGGATGTTCTCAGCCTGTGTATTTTTTTTAAATACAGCCCTTTCTAACTACTTACATTTTTAACTACTGAGGTGAAGTTAAATTATATTCAGGTCTCAGGTTATAATTCTGAGTATGAAGACATAGTTCTGCTTGTAAGTGCTAAAGCTGGAGCGCTGGGTCAAGCTCTGCATAGAACAGAGAACTGCAGTCTTTGGTGAAACACATCCTTTCTAAATGCACTTTTATTCAAACACATTTTCTTGATACCCAGTAATGTACTAGGTGATGAAGGAATGCTCAAGATGAATGCCTCTCATGTTCAGAAATCTGCCAGAATAAGAACATGAGCATAAGCACACATAATATAAAGCAGTAAGTGTTTTTGTTAGAAATTTAAAGAAGTACAAGTTATTTTTGGTTTTTTGCAGAGGTCCTTCTAAGGATGTCTGTGACCTCTACAGAAAACAACAGCAAACATGGCAAGGATAGGAACAATGGCATCAGTTGAACACAAATTCTATCATTTAATGATATGTATGTTGCAACCTTATAAGGTGTCTGACTTCATTTTTAGCCCCATTGCACATGACTTACATATAATAAAGTTGAATCTTATGTGCAATTGTCCCATGAATTTCGACAACATATACAGCTGTGTACAGCCAAGATATAAAACAGTTCATTTCATTTTTATGTCAGCCATACAAAGGAATCTTTGAAGAAGCAGTGATGATCTGGGAACTTGGGCCTTTTTAGTTTCTATAAAGATCATTTAATTAATAAAATCTGGAGGTAAAAGCTGAAGAGAAAATAACTTGATCTGTTCAAAGGACAGGTTGTAGCAAAGAAGAATCAATGGGTAAAAGAAGAACTTGGAGACATTCATTAATCCAAACATCAAACATCGTCACCATTTTGGGCATCACATTTAGTTTTTCATGGATTTTATAAATACACCTCTATTTAAACTGAATAAATCTCTTCTTACGTCATGAGCATTTCATGTTGAAATTTTATAAAATTGAATTAGAAATATTTTGGTCTTTTGATCCTTGGTGATTTTGTGTTGACTGTTTTTCGGAAAGTTAAAATAGCCATTTAGAATTGTGTCTTCTTCCAATTTTTTGTCAAAAATTTTTTTGTATTTTTATTTATTCATCTTTGACTATCTTCCATACGGAAGATTAGTTCCCAAAGAACAAAGGCAGTGACTCTTGCCCTTCGCCTACAGAGTTCTCGTGGGACATAATCTATGATACAATTTTGCAAAATAAAAGAAGGAATGCAAACAAAACCTTTGAAGTTGGAACAAATCTTAATGTTCATCTCCTACAGAAGGTTGCAAACATTTTCTTTTGAGATCCAGGCAAAAACTCTTTTAGGCTATGGTACATGGCCTGAATTGCAGCAACTAAACTCTTCCATACATACTATCTTGCAGTAGAACGTATTTATAAAAATAATCCGGGGTTTTGCTTGACCTATTGGCCATGGTATGCTAACACCTATGTGTGTCAGTATAGGCTACCTTATATGGTGTCAATAAAATTGTTAATCTCAATGATTTGAAATTATTTCCTAAAGTGTTTCTTTCGTACTTTATGATAGATACACAGGGCTCATAGCTTTATAGGACTTCTTTCCTCTGGTGCTGCTATGTAAAACACTGTCTTGTAAAAAGAGAAAGTAATCCATTCCCAAGTTGGTTCTTATTGTCTTATTTTAGAATTGGCATATCACTTTGAACTTGAAAAGCCATGCCATATGAATATGTCTCTGTTCAGAAGTTGGAATGCAAGGGCTTTATAGGGAAGGGTACAACATGAGTTATGAAAACACAGCCTACTAAATGCTATGTGATAACTCTGTTTATGACATGGAATTTGGATCTTATCATTAGATTAAGTATTTCCTGCCATGTTATCATTCAACACTGCTTCTATACTTCAAAAGCTCAAATGTTTTGTTTTGCTTTGTTTTTTACCTATCAAGGAAATCTGGTGCATTTTTCCAAAGTCCTGAAAGTAAAATGATTTTGTCATATTGCCCTATAATCTACCTTTATTTTTCACCTAAGAATTCAAAGTCTATATCCCAAAGATCCTGCAGCCCAGATGATGGTCATCATAAACATAAAACATTACTCTTACCAGGAGTTGGCATGTCCTAATTCTTACATTGAAGGAGGCAGAACCCAGTCTTTCCTCCCCCAGGTAACTGCCTTTCTCCATTTCCCAGAGTGTAAATGACCCATCACAGAGACAGGGCTGAACTTCTGAATGAGATCATAGCCTTTTCGCCCTTTCTGCACAGTTTCACTTGGTGAATTATTGTCTTATTTTCATTCCACTCCAATGAGCTGTCAGCAATGGATACTGTAATTCACAGCAATAGAAACACAAACAGATGGGTAATTGACCTGCATGCCTTCATTACACTGGAGTTCAGGATGGCTGTGTAAGCCATAAAGTCCTTTATCTGCCAATATGAAATCCCCAGGCTTTCACACGGAAGGGGATCAGGCTAACATTTTGCAAAAGGTGCTGTCCTTGTTGTTGTTTGTCCCACCTTGTGCATTTCAGAAATGGACAGGATTTGACAGGCAGAACTTAGCAGGTAAAAGACAACATCTGGGATTCCTGTAGGGCTCAGAGATACCCCAGGGGGCCACATTTTATGCAAGGACAGAAAAGAATAATATTTATATGCAACCAAAATAGAACCTATATTTTTCCCTCTTTCTCTTGGCACTGTACGAGATCATGAATTTAACAGCAAGTGAAATGGATCAGAAAAGGGAAATGTCACTCAAAAGTAACCTGGCTTAGGTAATTAGGTTACAGAATAAAATAAAGCAAATGTAAGATATACCAACTCATGATAAGGCCTCAAATAAGACTTAGAATCATCCTAAGTATTTATACACTGACCTGTGTTAGATTCACCTCTGCCCTATGTGGCAGCATTTACAGCTAGCCTTCTTTGTCAATTCAGATTATGCTCATGCTTTAAAATCCACTCTAGGGGCTAGAGAAATGGCTCAGCAGTTAAGAATGCTTACTGCCTTTGAAGTTGCTTATTGTTTATTGCTCTGTCAGATGATGCACGTTTGATCCACAGCAACCACACGGGCCCTCACAGCTGTCTATAGCTCTTCTGAACTCTGCAGACTCCTGCATGTGTGTAGTGCACATGCATCCGGACACACATACATACAAATAAAACAGTTTTCACCCCACATTCATTGAGTCTTCCACAAATGCCATCTCCAATCTTACTGTCTTCTACCCTCACACATGACATGTTCACTGTTTGTTTCTATCAGTTAAATATTGCCAAGTATAATAACACTGTAAATTTTTAATCATCTGTCAACTACCTTCTAAATTCTTTGTTATTAGATTATCTGCTTTAGTTTTAAATCTTCAGATCTTCAAATTTCTGTTTCTTTAGAGAGGAGGAAATATGTATCAAATGTATTAAAACTTTTTTTCTTTTACAACAATTCCATATATACTACTTTTTAAAAAAGAGGGTAGGGCTAAAAGTTCATATCAAAAACCTATAAACCCAAGTCTGGAATCAGAAATGACAACTGGACTATATTTGTTATGTCTTTAGTGAAACTACAGCTATTGAGTCTTATTTCCAGAAATTAGATGTCCCTACCCCCAACCCCCAAGCATGGTCAGCTGAATCAGGTTCCTGATTGATGGAACAATACCAGCTCTGAGGTTGCTCTTCTTACGGGATCTGATACAGATTCTCAGAACATTTTTAAATTCTCCTTAAGGTCTGAACTTCCACAAATCTGTTATCTCCATTTTTTTATCCCAGAATCCTAATTTGTGGGGACAAGGATCTTCACTACTGTTGATTTTAAGAATTGCTTTGACTCTGATGAGCTCAGATCTCTCATTTGTGTCATTCCTACCTTCAGTTTGTGTCCAAAACACAAGAACATTTTCTTCTCTGGGGACTTTTGAGGAAATAAACAATAAATGAAAAAAAATTACTGTTAATCAGAAGGTGACATGAGGAATAGCTTGGTCCTCAGCTCGTCATTAGGGCCTATGCACATCATGTTTCTACATTCTAAACTATTCTTTCTGTGGATCCCTTAAGCCTCTGTCTTTCCAACATCAGAGATTTTCCAGGGAGTGCTCTAATTTGGCTTGGGTAGTGGTTAATACTTTGAATTGCAATAAATAAAGGAAGATTCACACTTGCTGCATACTTAATTATGACAGTTGCATAGAAAGTTGAGCTATACCAGATGTTGGAGGTTAGCTAGTTCATTCAAAAAATATCTGTTTGTCATAGTCTCAGTACTGTGAAGTCCAGAATCAAGATGCCATAAGATCTAGTGAGGATCAGATTTCTTATTTCCAGATGGCTGCCTTGTTATGGAGTAACCATGTGACATTTCCTTGGAATGTACACAGTGAGAGAGAATATCATCATCTTCATGACTTTCTAACCTTAACCTCCCAGAAGCCCAGTCCCTAATATCAGCAACAGAAGTTAGGGAATCAACAAATAAATTTGGAAAAAACATGAACTTTTGGATCATAACACTCACACTGTGAATTCTGTGCTGTTCAGGATTTTTTTTTTACCTAACTAGTTGAAACCATAAAACAACAACAACAATAACATTTCAGGAAGCAAATATACTGCCAGGTTGCTCTTCAGACTGAGTCTATGGTAGAACACTCAGTTTACACTTTCATTAGTTCCTTTTTGACGAGAGGCAGAAGAACCCCAAAAGATTTTGGAATGGCCCAAATACTCATATTTAAATTATTATGATTCTGTTATTTTAATTGTGGGGCTTTGGAGAGGTCATTTGACTTTGCATTTTTGTATCCCCAAAGACAAATAGATCAGCCACCTTTTTGGTAGGATGAAGAATACAACTTATGAGTATACCAGGAGCCTGAACTGAGCTTGGCTTAACTTGCGGATCTGTGGGGTACATATAGACTCCTTTCTTCCAAAATGAGCCTTTTAATTTGGGAGATGGAACAAATTAATAAGATAATGTAAGTCAAACCTTAATCCTAACAAGGAAAACAACAGAAGCACTTGAACTCCAATAGTGTGGGAAAGTCTATAAGTTGGGACAAGGGAGACAGGCTAAGACCAAGGAAAGATCATTTCAGAGAATAGGATAAGAGTGAAGACTACAAGAAGAAAGGTGATACACTGGAAGTACCTTGTCCCTCCAAAGAGCAATGCGTATCGTACGGCATGAGAAATGGCAAAGACATAGAAATATGGCATGCTGCACTAAAAGAATTGAAGAATTTTATCAAAGTCCTTGCAAAATAAAAAACACATTATGGTATGTATGTAGGCGATAAACTTGAGGGTAGGGTGCTTGCAACTGAGAAGGATGAGGTCAGTATCATGAAAAGCAAAAAGTCTTCTTGAGTATTTCCCTTTGCCTGAGCATTACACATTTTCTTGATGGCACTTCATAACGTTGCCCTTCAAAGTACAGCCAGACTTGGGAATAAAAAAAAAAAAACTAATGAGGTGGAAGGGAAAATATTCCATATGTTCTGCGTGGGCAAGGTGGTATTCAAATGTAACATTCTGCCATTGCCTTTCTGAATTTGTGAGGCAAAATGTACATGCTTGGCAATAAAAAGTGGCCTTTTTCTCTCATTTTCTCAGTATTCCCTCCCTTTTTCCCCTCCTTCTACCCTCTCTCACTTTGTGTGTGTGTGTGTGTGTGTGTATGCGTGTGTGAGAGAGTGTGTGTGTGTGTTTGTTGGAGAAGGGATGTATTGGGAACCATGGCGATAGAATATTCCACCCCAGCCGGCAGCTGTATATCTTTCAAAAAGTGCTTCCACAGGCCAAATCCCCCTCCAAATTATTTATGACTCCCATTGAAGCTAGCAGGACTCAGGCGCCAATCTAGGGGGTCAGCAATGGCTCTCTTTGTTGGACACAGGTCACTGGGAGATGACTCTGGCTGTGACTGCTGTGTGAACCTCCGCTGCCGTAGAAATGGTTGTGTAACTTTAAACAGTAATGACATTTTGCAGAAAAGTGCTTTTTAATTGCTATGTCTTCATTATTCTCTTTTGAAATTTGCCCAGGGGATTCTGCCTCTGAGACAGCTCGGCATGTTCTGAGTTTCCATTTTTAAAGAGCAGCCAGTGTTCTGTTTCAGCTGCTCTGAGAAAACCCCCAACCCTAAATTTTATCTGTTTTCAGTTGCATTAAATAGGGTAGGTAATACTGCCTTTTGTGTCCTTGCCAAACAAAGAAATGATTCGATGCAATTTTCTAAAAATTCCCTCCCCAAATTCCTTTTGGGCTAGGACCAAGAATAGAATATCCTATCCCCTACAAGAGGGAAAAATAAAGTGATGAGTTGTCTGAAAAACTAGGACTGAGGGTATAGTCTGTAGAGTTCTTTTAAGCAACTGAAATGTAACCCCAATCCATAGACACAGTTGCCTATAGGGATCAGCTAAAAATAAATTTTGCTTTGGAGGAGAAAATGGTGACATAAACGAAGTAACTCAACAATGCTCACTCTAAAGAATTACAAGTTGCTTTGGAAAGTACTTTATAGCTGGTTTGTGTGTCCCAGCCTTTGGTGCTCGTATCACCATATTTGTGGACAGAACCCTTGTGACTGATCACTTGATCTCATTTGGATGCCTTGCTCAGTGGTAAAAAGATTATCCATTTTCACAGCAGACTTCTGTCCAGCCTCACAGCTTTCTCAGAAAGTCTTCTGAGCATTGTCATGCCCACCGTACTAAACACTCCACTGCTTCAGCAAGCAGAGATTCTAAACCTGCCTCCTTGTGCGAGCTGTGCAGATGATGAAGAATCCCTTTGGAATGTACCTACAGCCATTTTCCCTTTTTATGCTGAAGTTTGAATTGAACCTCTAAGAATGTCATCACAAGAAAGACAGCAGCAGCATCACCGGCATCCTCCTCACCAGTAGTTTCTTCGTATCAAAAATAAGAGCTGGATTGGCAAGATGACTCTGGGGTTAAGGTGCTTGCTTTTAGGACTGATAGCCTGAGTTCAACCACGAAACCCTTACTATTGAAAGACATAATCAACTATGCAAGTTGTTCTTCAACTGCCACACACGTATTGTGAAACACATGCCTACGTGTGCATATGTGTTTATATATACGTACACAAATAAGACTTAATTTACCTATTTATAAGTAAGTAAACCCAAATTAAAATTGAAGTTGATAAACCAGGGTCTGTGAGTGTTTGTTTATGTGTGTGTGTATCTGTGTGGGTGTATGCCAGTAACTGTTCCACATAAATTACCATCATTTTACTTTGTTCCTCTAGATATAATGTAGCACCTGCAAGTATCTCCATTTGAACATAAGAGAAAATGTAGCTTTAGAAAAAGGATAAAGAAGTTTCCTGAGATGATTTTGGCATTTAACCCAGTGGTAATAATGGCCAGGTCTTTATGTGGACTGCGGCTTCTTGCCATAAACATGTTGTAATTCACCCAGGTCTCTTTTTCTGAGAGCATTCAGCAAATCCTACTGTGTTGTTTTCATATAAGAACCAGATGGAACCAGAATAGAGAGTCAGTCATTGTATATACTACCATAATAATCATATACATTATATATAATCTGAGGAAAAAGACAAGTGTATAAACATAACTGAAAATATAAATTAAAAAGAAAAGAAAACAAATGCCCCATTTATTCAGCATATCTAGAGTGAGCCGGCAGCTAAAACTATTAGCAGCCTCAGAAACATGAAGAAGACTGTCCTGGACATGAATTGTTTGTGTTAAACTGCCTTTCTGTTTGGCCATCATAGGGGAAGCATCCACTCTGTTTCTAGGTACCAGCTTACTGCTTTCATCCATATAAAACCACTCCATCTTGCACTCTAAAGATTAAGACTCTGAGTATTCAAATATAGAAGAAGATCTTAAGATGTAGTCAAAGGTACTCATCCTTTACCCATGGGTTAGCCACTTTGCCTTACTGTGCCTTTGTGCCTTCGTTTTTAGAGGAAATAGGATAAAATTATTGTCTGTGATGGTCTTTTTCACACAAACTCTTATTCAATGTTTTCTTTTAATTATATTCTCATCCTTGAAAAACTCGTAATGTGTATTCAGTGATCTACATGGCTAACACATGACCTGTGGTCTGCAATAAATTTATTCCTGCCTTCTGGCCACAGCAGCTCTGGGAGTCAGTTTTTCTACCATATCATACCCATATTCTCCCGAGTTTGTTTCATGCAGATGGACCTCCCAGACACTTATTCTACTTTTGCTCATTTTGTTATCCTTTTAACAGTTGTGTTATTTTATGTACTTTCCAGTAAGCCCAAATTCTTGCTCTTTAGAAAGCTGTCCTTACTATCCAAGACAATTAGCTTCTGGCTTACTGATACCTGACTTTTTCCTGTGTTTGTTTCTGTTTTAGAACTGTAAGCCATGATAGGAAGACATGTGCCCACATAAGTCCCTGTTGATAATATTGCAAATGCGCTTTATTAAAAAATTTTGCTGGACATAGTGGCACACATCATTAAACCTAGCACTTTGGAAGCAGAGGCACTCAGATTTTCTTGAGTTTGAATTTGAGGCCATTGTGGTCTACATAGTGAGTATCAGGACAGCCAGGGCTGTTGAGAGAGATCCTTCCGCAAAAACAAAAAGAAGAGAAGAAAGAAAAAAACTGAACTAAAATAAAAAAAATCTCTATAGAACTAGTGGCTAGCTCAGGGCATGTTCTTCATAAATAGAGCTCAGAAATATTTCAAGAAAAGAAAGGAAAATAAATGAAGGATATAGGAAAAATAAACAGTAATGTTATTCATTCAATAAGGGTTTTCTCCCCAAATAGAAAAATTATACATTAGAGCATCTCTAGCGTTACTAAAATAACAGAACAGTGTTTGCATTTCCAAAAAGGCCACGGTAATGCCATAAGATGTTGAATCATAAGTGATACAGCTGAAGGCCCCACTGTCTATGGCTCATCTATACCTAAGTAGGTTCTGAAATATTTTTGTTCCAGTGCACACAAAGAAACTTTACAGTGTCAGATTCTTGTCACCCCTGGAGGCTGTTAATAAACCACTTTTTTATCCTTTCTGATTCTCCCTTCTTGCTATTCCTAACCAGGTC
Source organism: Pachyuromys duprasi (assembly GCA_028658305.1). Taxonomy (NCBI): domain Eukaryota; kingdom Metazoa; phylum Chordata; class Mammalia; order Rodentia; family Muridae; genus Pachyuromys; species Pachyuromys duprasi. The sequence goes on from CM053743.1 coordinate 1,158,601, forward strand.
TTCAGATAATCTTCCCGCAGTATCTGCAAGAGAAGTTTGTTCAGTCGGCCTTGAGCTACATCATGTGTAATGGCGAGGGAGAGTACGTGTGTCAGAACAGCCAGTGTCGGTGCCAGTGTGCTGAAGAGTTCCCACAGTGCAACTGCCCCATCACCGACATCCAGATCATGGAGTTCACACTGGCTAACATGGCCAAGGCATGGACTGAAGCTTACAAGGACCTGGAGAATTCAGGTACACAGACTACTACCATACATGCCTATGGCCAAGTGTAGAAAATGACATCACCTAACTGCAGTTAAGACCACTGTGAGGGGGAGATAGAAAAATGGCACTTTGTCCCTCTAGAGGGTTCAGGGCCATGTGTAGTATCTCTCATAGAGCAGTCACGTATTCAGTCTCCCTAATAATGGAATGTGGGTATCATAGCGCAATATGCTTATATGAGGTATCATCTCTGTTGCACTCATGACAAGGTAAGTCTGAGAATACACCTCTGCAACGTGGAGAGTCAGAGGGTATTGAATTTATTCCTGAGTCTCTGCTTATGTGTGAAGTGTAAATATTCATAAATGTGAAGTATGAATTAGTGAAAAGCACACAGAGCTGTGTATATATGTCTATATGTGATATATAGTCACATACATATGTACTTGTGCGTTATATATGTGTCTTGTGTGTCTATAGTGCTACATAATGATATACATACTCAAAGATTATACAATTAAAACAGAAAGTTACTTTTCTGATAATTAAGCTATTTCCTGCACTCTCTGGTTCAGAATAATGAGCTACAAGGGAGAAAAGTCAGTTATCCAAGGACACGATGGGGTTAAGGTCTAAAGTTAGATCTTTGTCTTCTTGAAGTTGTTATTTCTGTCAGAAATTATTGTGTAACCATGTAAGCGATGTAAATGCTTATGAAATTTCAAGTATCCATGAGTAAGAGTGAGAAAAAGCTGGCACAAATGGCAGGGGACCAGCAAAGTCAGGGATATTCCTGTTAAATAATAGTAATTATAAGTCTCTTTTCCCTTCTCTGCTTCATGGAAGGAGATCATAGGTTATCTAGGAGTTATGACCCCAGTACAGATTAGGGAGTGCAAGAATAAATGTACAGAAAGGTGGGCATATTTAGAAGGGAAACTGGCAGAGCTAGATGCTGGTTGTCTTAATGAGTTTAATAAAAAGGGGATTGAGCTGATGTCCAAAACCTTTGCTAAGAGATGCAGATTAGATAATATTATGGTTATCTATTGTTACCTAATGTTTAGCTGATCTAGAACACTCAAATAAGTTTTAAATCAAAACAATACAGTCAGTTTTAGACTCTGTAAGTTTAAGAGTCCTTAAGAATTCCAAGAAGCCTTTACAAGATATGGTAAGGTTATAATATGTGCTTTAACATTGGTTAAAGGAAGCATTGCAGTTTGCAAAACACCTTTACATATTCTTCTATCTGTTACAACTACATTAAACCAAGTGTGGTGTGCCCTTTCAGGGAGCAGGAAGGACACCAGGACTCAGAGTCTTCCCTGAGGTTACACACTTTGCAAATGACAGCATCGGTAATGATGTCCCTGACTCCAAACCCAGTTCTCACAGCAGCCTTTCAGCTTATTAATTCTACTCAACTCTGTAGACCTGAGCTCCTTCATCTGATAAATGAGAGGTCATGTTTGTGTTTTGAATATTTGAATGTATTTAAGTCTTTAGCCATAAAACCCTTTGATCAAACAAAATCTTACCCCAGAGCCACTGTGTATCACAAGCAAAAAAGAGATTCACAGGAGGTAATGTGTGGCTCATTGCCATGAACTTGAAGCCCCAGCTTTGCCAGATAGGATCCATCAGGTTCTGCTTTGTCAGGGTCACACAGCTTGAATGGAGTTACTGTGGATGCCTTATGAAGCTATATCCATTAGTCTCTTTCAAATTCTTGGATCTATAAAGCAGAAAGGTCATGATAAAAGGGTATTATGGTGATTCTTGCCCGCAAACAAACAAAATAGACTTGATGGGCTCCTTTTGCAAAGAAATGCTACTAATTACTAAAACTCCAAAGAAAATGCAGGCTGTCTGCATCCATAATAAGGAACTGTAATTTCAAAAAGAAGCTGTGAGTGGGTGAGTAATGGGACAGAACATGAAATATTGCAGAATAAGAAAACTGTAAATGGGTTGCCTTGCTCTTTTTCCTTATAAGGTGTACCTTGCACATATCCGTCTGAAAAAGCTTTTGATTTAAGAAAAATCCACCTATTGAAACAAGTATCTACATCATGAACGTGGACTTTTTCCTCCTGTTTGCTCTAGCCCTTAGTAGTAATGCCTCATCGCTGGAAGGAGATAATAATGACTATGGCTTCTTTGATGGCTTAACAGTTCATGGATTTGGATTAGATACTGATATACCAAGTTAAGAGTTGTCTTGATGCGGGTCTCAAAAATCTTCTGTTGTTAATATGGTATTTTAATTCTTGTATATTTGACTATCTATCACAAAGTTACTAAATATATTGCTCAAAACATTTTTTTTAGAAATTTGTGAGTTTTCCCCCCTCAATATGGCAAGCCTCAAAGTTGTCATCTGTGTGTTAAGAGGAAATGTAATACTTTGAGGGGTATGTTTTCTGGAGCAAGGCTGCAGCTTTAATTGTACCATTTACTGGCCCTTGATCTTTCGTTAGTTCACTACGTTTTTTTGCCCTACCTCTGTAGAGTCGGGGTACTATGGATATGTAACTCAGTTTTGCTGTGAAGATTACTCGTGAATTCTCGGTGCCTAGGATTAGGTTTGGTATGTGTTGCAATCTATGCAAGCAGTCCTTATATAAATGAAGTGAATGTATGCATAGGTCTGGAATTTCCTTGCATTTTTTATAGCATGAAAAAATTCTTCAGCTGTATCTAGGATTTTTTTAACGTTTTTATTAATTACAATTTATTCACTTTGTAACCCAGCTGTATCCTCACCTTTGTCCCCTCCCCTCCCAATCCTGCCCTCCTTCCCTCCCTCATCTCCTACCATGCTCCTTCTCCAGTCCACTGATAGTGGAGGACTTCCTCCCCTTCCTACTGACGCTAGCCTAGTCCCCAAATGGGAGACTAATAAGGTGAGCAGGGGCTGTCTCTGACATGAACTCAGTGGCTTGCTTTTTGATCACCTCCCCCTGAGTGAGAAGCAGCCTGACCAGGTATCTAAAGTTTTTAATCTTTCCCTTTCAAAATGACCCATACTTTGTTTCATTTTTCCAGCAGTTGAGGAAGACACTGAGGAAGGATAGTGCGACTGAGAAAGTGTCAAAATATATAAGAGTAGTTCAGGTTTTATACTTGGCTCTTGAGGCTCTTTGGCTATGTTACCTTTAGAAAAATCACTTTGTCATTCTGGGCTTTAGTTTCCCTAATGTATATGTAGATCAGAAAGCTAAGCTAGGTGATATCTAAGGCTAAGACAAACTGTAGCCTGAGATGGTGCTCAAAAACCCAAATATTAGGAATGAGGGGTGAAACGTTTACAAAGGGGACTTCTTACTATCTCTTAAATTGTGGTTTCCTGGCACAGGAAAAGATGTTACATGGTTGACAACTAGAACTTCAAATAACAGTTGGATCATGCATGCCGACTTAAGCTTCCTTCAGTCCTCCATTAAACCTACAAATTATATCAAAGAAAAGATCCACTTGGGTGCTAATAGGGTTTTAACACCACTGTAGGTCTTCTAGAGTCCTGAATTTCAAAGAGAAAGAAGGCAAGTGAGTTCATTCACTTAGCAGACAACAATATCTGATTAGAATTTATTAACACTATTTTCTTCATGTTTCTTTTTGGTCAAAATTCTATGAAATCATGTAATACTGATTTTCTATGTATTTTGGCTAAAAAGCTTCTTCATTTTTAACTTGAGAATAGTAATTTGATTCAAAGGCACTATTATGTGTGAATACAAAGGGGATGTGGTGTTACCTGGTATTCCAAAGCTGGAAGTTTGGAAAGACTTAACCATATATGCCTCCTACAGGTACCCTTCAATAGAGGTACAAGGTTAGCGGCACAGCAGATTGTGCCATTTATACTGGCCTAAATCAAATTGCACAATCTTTCATTGGCAGATGGAGCTAAGCATCAGAATGGAATACAGGACTGACAAAAAAAAAAAAAAACAATTGGTGTGCTCTTTCCTGGGGAAGACTATTTCTCCCACTCTCAGCATTCCTTAGTTGCATGTAGTTTTGTGTGTGTGGTTGTGATCTTTAAGTCTTTTCCCTGTCCACTTTCACATGTCTAGTGTTGTTCTGCTAATGTTTAGAGAGTCATAGTAGTTAGACTATGTAGGTGTGACCTCAGCCATTTTTAGGAGGCACACTCTCATAACAAACTCTGTGGTATTCTAGCTCTAAGATTGTTTGTGGTCACACTTTTTCAGTGTTCCTTGAGCCTTAGATGTGGGAGTGGTTGTGTACATGTGTCCACTGTGACTGGGCTCCACAACTCTGTATTCTGATTGGTTGTGGTATTCTGTAATGATCTCCTTCTGCTGCAAGGCCAGTTTCCTTAATGATGAATGAATAAGGTCTACACTTTTATCTGAATAGTTAGAGCTAGGAGCCTCTTATGAGGTAGAATATTTGAGATTTGTCTCTCTGGGTCTGGGTTATTTCACTCAGTGTGATCTGTTTTAGCTCCATCCATTTGCCAGCAAGTGTTATAATTTTGTTTCTTTGTTACAGAACAGCATTCTGCGGTGTTTATGTACCACATTTTTATTATTCCCTTTGTTGGTCATAGAACATTTAGGTTGCTTCCATTTCAGAGCTATGATAAAGAGAGCAGCAAATACTAAGGGAAAAAGGAGAGAACTAAATTTTAAGACAGGACTTCGGATGGTGTCTGTAATGCTTACCCTTTCTCTCCTGGCTCTTGTCTCTTGTCAGATGAATTTAAGTCATTTATGAAGCGTCTCCCAAGCAACCACTTCCTGACTATTGGTAGCATCCACCAGCACTGGGGCAATGACTGGGACCTGCAGAGCCGCTACAAGCTCCTGCAGAGTGCCACTGAGGCACAGAGGCAGAAGATCCAGCGCACCGCCCGCAAGCTCTTTGGCCTCAGTGTGCGCTGCCGCCACAATCCCAACCACCAGCTGCCTAGAGAGAGGTATGTGCTCCTCCTACTCAAACTCTATAATCTCCCCCAACCTGCAATGTTCATGTCCGCTGGCGCATTCTGCTGCAGCAGAGGAATGTGCTTCAGATAGCATAGTTTAGACGTTGTAAGCAAGGCAGTCCATGAGCATGACCTGCAGTGCTCCTGACTACATTTGGTTCTTGCAACATTAAATTTCACATATTTTCTAGGTGTGCAATTGAACTTCTCTATCTGTGGTTTCTCCACCTACAGTTTAACTATACTCAGATTGAAATTATCCAGACAAAAAATTGTGTTTCTACTGCACATACTTACATATGTTTTTGTGGTCATTTTTCCCTAAACCACGTAGTACAAGTTACATTAAATGAAGTATTACAAGCACACTGGAGATGATAAAAATACAGAGGAAGATGTATCCAAATGCTGCCTTCACTTACTTTAAAAGATTTGCATAACCACTGATTTGGGCATCTGTGTGGAAAGGCCTGAAATCAGTTTCCCAACAATAACAAAGGAAATTGGGTCATTAAAGTTCAGTTTTGCATTAGTTGTACTGTTTCCGAGCTGACTGAGGGAGACATTCAACACTGGTACCAGCAACTATATCCCACCATTTTGGTTACTTAAAATGCAATATCTGTACAAATGTAAAAGTTCTTGGTTAAGAAGTGTGTAGATCTCTTCTTAATGGTAAAGAAACTGGACTAACTAATCAGTCAGTTTGGGTAATTGAGGGCCTTTGATCAGGGCCTAGAGTGCAGTGGAGGAAATGTAGTACTGAGTAATGAAAACTTCAAGGAGGCTAATGCAACCAGTTCCCTAAGTGCTTGACCCTATCCAGAGATCCAGGGCCTGCTTAAGTTCACATTTGCTTCCTTTGCTTAGTCTGCCTCTAGCTTTGCCCTGTTTCTATATTTCTATGAAGCTGTCATAGGAGAGCAACAAAGCAGGTTGGGGACAGGGGTGGGTAAATCTAGGTGGGGAGTTTGAATTAGGCTTGTTACCCTGATTCAGCCAGACCAGTTCTGTTCTCACTTATTTTGTATTGGGGGTAGGATCTTCCTTTTTATTACATTCAGAAGAAAGGAAACCACTTTTTTTTTTTAACCAATAAGGCAAGCTTGGGAGTAGAGAGACAGCTTAGTGTTTAAGTGTTATAATTGGGCATTTTTTTCTCCTGACCCCAATTTCATGATACTCATTAAATATCATAAAAATGCGTAGGCCATATGACTAGGCTCTTCTCTGACTAGCTCCAGAATCCTCTACCTAGCAGGGGTCCCACCTGCAATTTCCTGCTTAAGATATAAGCTGTCAGATTTAAGATTGACAGGTGCTACACCCATAAAATACACAAGTTATTCCTTCCACAGTTAAGAGTACATTTTTGCTCAATCATAAGTACTAACATTCACATTTTTGTACCCACTAACCAAGCCAAACATTTGTGTGTGTGTGTGTGTGTATTTGTGTGTGTATGTGTGTGCACGCGTGTGCACATTTTCATTTACTGTTGTGCAGTCCAGAAAACTGAAGTTGAAAGAAAAGAAGTTTAATGTTCAAGGCCACCACAGTAAAGAACTAGTTCTCAAATGAGGTTGGCTTTGCCTCAAGGAATATGTGGACATATACAGGGGCATTTTTAATTGCCACATGGAATGATAGTATACAGGACAGCCTCTAACACAAAGGATTATCTGGCCCCAAAAGTCACTGAGAATGGGATTTAGCCAATTTGTTGTAAAGGAAGTCAAACTGGCATTTAAATCTATAAATCTAAACTTGTTCTCTGAAATGTCTGCTGTGCTTGCACACAAGACAAGAATTTTTTAAAAATCATCTTCTTCTAGGTCATTCAAGCTGCATATCCTGTTCTGAAATTTCTCCTCACCTTTTTCTACACTTACAGCTAATGTTGCTTCCTCTGTGATGTTTGTCCTGATTGCATACAAAACGGTCCTTATTCTAAGTTTTTTCTAACACCACTTTGCTTAATGTGCTTGTCTCTCTTTCCCCATTTTGCCATGTATCCTTACATACTAGTGAGTGCTCATCTTCCCCCATTGTGACATGTATCCTTACATACTCCTGAGTGCTCATCTTTGTTTGCCCCAGACCTTCCAGTTCTGAGTACACTGCATAGTTCCTCATTCGTAATAACCATTTTGAGAGTGAAATCGATTTTTTTTTCTGTCAGTTGCTGATGTGTTTCTGTACTCTGAAACACAGACTTGGAAGAGGGTCTGTTCACAAATTGACTTCCATGTTGCATTGCAGCAGATGCCCAAGCTGCCACCATAAAGGAGTCTCTGAAGTAGAACCGTTTAGATTTATCAGGTCTGTGGCAGGTGACCAGCCTTAGGTGCTATTTGGGGCTCTTAAATGAATACAGTCCACAGTGCTATGGAAGATTGTTCTTAGAGCAGAAGTTTGAAAATGGTTCAGTTGGGAATCAGAAAATAGAATTTACCACAGGTGGGTATTTTGTAAATATAAAATCAGCTAACTACTACAGACTGGATAACTTAAAGAGCAGACATATATCTTCTTAAGTTCTGATAGCCAGAAGTTTAAATATAGGCCTTGTCAGGGTTGTTTCTTCTGGGGACTCTGGCTTGTCTCTTTTCTGTGTCCTCACACAGTCTTTAAACCAGTCACTTCTGTGTGTTCCCCTCCTGTGCTTTAGAACTACAATCATGCTGTATTAGCATCCACCCATAATGAGGTCATTTCAACCTAAAAGTTACCTCAGAAAGCAGTTTTGTTCTGCTGTACTGGGATGTCAGGACTTCAGCATATATATTTGTGCAGGAGGTTAAATGATCCAGCCCACCGCATACTAAAGCAGTGGTTCTCAACCTTTCCAATGCTATGATGCTTTAATAGAGATATTTGTGTTGTAGTAACATCAAGCCATAGAATTATTTTTTACTACTTCATAACTGTAATTATAATGGAAATGTCTAATACACAGAGTCTCTGATAGGTGATCCAAAAGAGGTCATGACCCACAGGTTGAGAACCACTGCTTTAAAGGCAAACAAAACAAAACCAACAAAAAAAGATGTATCACATCTTTAGAAGAAGAAACTGAGTTCCAAGACTGACAAAACCGATGTAAATCTGAGCAAAGAAGACACTAGTTTGCCATTACAAGATTACACAAACATTTATAAAATATGTTGAGTGTCACTTCAGAAATTCTAAGTTCAAAGACACTGAGAAGCACATTAATTAAATGTGAGAATAAATCTTCAGAGCGTAGGCCATCAGTGGCACACAGGGTCTGGGATAGAGACAAAGGTGTCACAGGTGCATTAAGCAGGGAGAGTCGGGGCAAATGGTAGAATGTGGGCACTGGTCAGTCAGGGAGCCTGAACTTGAATGATGAGTTTGTCTATGTCTTAGTATTATTGAGTCTGAGTGGCTTGGGGTAAGTGAATTCATGATTCCTAGCTCGAGTGCCCACAGCTGTGCCTAGAACTTGGGTTCTCTTTGTGGAATTTGCCAGGTGTGGATAGTTAGAAATACCATGCTGCTACTGGAATCTTTAAAGACAGAGCTCTGGGTGTTGGCCAGTCCTCCTGAAGAGAGACAGGGTGGAGGAGAGGTCAAAGGAGGGAAGGTGGAGAAGATAGACAGAGACAGAGGAAGGGAGGGAAGGAGGAAGGGGTAAGGGTGAAAGAGGGAAAGGGAGGATTTACCTTAATTCCAACATTCCTCCCACTCTTCCTAGGAGAGTGGCTGGGATTTGCAATTGGCAAGTCACTAAGTTACGTTCATATATAGAGGAATGAACACTGATACTGCTGAGGGTGGGAGCATGCAAAAATGAGGCTCTGAATCTTCCCAGGGGAGCTGAACTTCCTTGGCCTGGCTGTGGGCTGCTTCCTGACATCTGCATCAGAGGCTTTAATGAGCGTTTCTCAGACTAGCAGGGCACCTCTCTGCCAAAGCAGTGGGAACCTGGAGCCACTTCTACCAGAACAAGTTTATATTTGCAAATGAACTGATTGCTCAGCTTCAATTTGTCTGCTTGTTGAATGCCCTTAGGAGCTGAGTTCTCTGAGCAGGTGCTGTTATTGCAACAGGTGTCACTGAGACTTTTACTTGTCTTACAAGTAACATGGATGGGAGAGGGGGTCGAGAGCAGATCATTCACTGTACAGACATAGGTCGGAGTCAGGTCTTTATGCCATTTCCCAGCCATCAAGCTTCAGGTATGTACCTGCACCTCATTTGTGGCACTGGATAGCAGTAATTGCTGTTAGGTTAAGTATGAGAATGAAGATTTTTTTAAATGTAAAGACCTGGTGAAATATTTGACTCTAGTCAAAAGTGGATGGGAATTTATTTAATATGCCTGTTCTATCTGCCTGGCAGTCTGTTGTCTTACATGAATTGTTTCACATCACAGCTTCATGAAATAGGCACTGTTACTATTGTCATTTTACAGATAAAGCCACTGAGGCAAAGAAAGGCTATGATGTGCCAAACCACTCCTAATCATTATTGATATTTCAAATGAGTCATTTCTTTTTTACTCAGAGGTCAACTCTGGATGTTTAGAACTTAAATTGATGAAAATTTATTACCTGGATGTTAGGCAGAATAGATATCTTGGTTATCTAGTGATGCAAAAAAGAAAGAAAGAGAGAGAGAAAGAAAGAAAAAGAAAAGCTCCTGCACTAAAGCTTAATATCTCAAAAGAATGCATTGTCACCCCTTGTGATTGTATACATAGACTTGGAGCAGTTGCAAGGGCTCTCAAATTGGTTGAGGCCAGTGTCATTAGGTAACTTTCTTGAGTGGACCTTCAGAGCAGCTGCCTGCCAGAGCTGGCAGTTGATGCTGACTGTCAGCTGGAGGCTCAGCTGGGGCTGTCAGCTAGAGTGCTTACCCATGTTCTCTAGGTGTCATTTGCTCTTCTTGCACCGTGGTAGCTGGATTTGAAAGGACATTCTGAAAACCAAGGATGTACTAAGATTTCTTCAAACTCAGCGTTGGCAGTGAGGAAGTACCACTTCCATTTTATAAGATTACATTGACTATTGTGAGGATGTTGTGTGAGATAAGTCATAGAAAACTTCCCTCTCATTCTCTTCTCAATTTGACATACCCGACTTCAGTAGTAAGATCTAGTACAAAAACTGTTTCACTGGTAGGATAGCATAAATCCACCCCAGCACCCCCACAACTTCAGACAAGATTTTTAGCAAGATGGAAACCACATAAATATGTGGATGAATGGTGCCCAGTGGTCACAGCCTGGAATTTGTATGGTTGCATTCCTTTTTTTCACTACGTACTGGATCTTGAAGGGGGATGTGCCTTACTCATTTTAGCATTTTCATAGCTTTGAATACAGCAGAATTTGCTTAATTTGAAAATCTGTAACAGCTGAGAGAGTATTTTTAATTAGCAAATATTTTTCTATCACAATTTCATACATGTACATTATTTTGATTCTTTATTTTTATTTCCTTTTTGTCAATACCAACCCTTTCTAGTTCCCATGGATCTCTTTCTCTACTCACTAGCTTTGGCCTAATGTGGTTGTCTACAGAATTTAACTGGTGCCATCTCTGTGATCCTGAGTTTGGACCTTAGCATTAGAGCCTGGGGCTCATGAGTAGATACATGGCTAGAAATCATGCTTCTTACTCTCCACAAATATGTTAGCTGCCAACAGATAATACATATGTAGTAGGGCTCCATGAGTTCCTTGCTACTTTGTATCTGACTGTTAGAAGGGACTGATTCCTATGAAATCTGAAGTATGCATAATTACTGTGACTCATGGTTGCCATGAGTCTTGTTTGGAAGATGGTATTTTGCTCCTGTCTTCTAATTGTACATAGTTTAAATTTTCTCTGTCCCCTTTTCTGAAATGTTCCTTGAGCCCTCCACAGATAGTATAAACTTCTTGTTCAGGGCTCATCCCTCAGCTTTCGTTTATTCTCAGCATCTTGTGCAACCATGGATCACTTTAAGATACTTCTTTGTTTCAGGATGAAAATACCCATCGTCTGTGGGTATAAACATAGATATTTAGGGAGTGGTTTGATGATATAACAATTGAGCTAAGAAGTCATGGAATGTGATCCTAAATCATGTGTTTTAGACCAGGTTTACAGTATTAGACAAAGGTCCCTCTTGTACAGTAAGCCCCAAATCAATGAAAAAGTAATTAGTTATCTCTGTAACAATGATACCACCATTATCATTGTTTGTACACATCTTTCCAAGATGGTTATTCTTACAGTTCACAAAATTCACAGCTAGGGAGTGGGGCAATTACCCCAGCCTGGACAGCACATTGGGATTCTATACTGTAAAAGACCTTGACAATGAATATAATTAGAGATCAAAGTAAGCTGGGGAGTGACAGACTGGCTAGATCCCAGGGGAGGACATTTCAGCCAGCCCTGAGGAGACAGGATGAGCTGGGGTTGGATGGAAGGGGAGGAGGTCTTCCCCTGTTGGTGGACTTGGAGGGGGCGGGGAGGAGGGAGATGAGGGAGGGAGTGGGAGGATGGGAGGGAATGAGGGAGGGGGTTATGCCTGGGATGCAAAGTACCTAACCTGTGATTGATATAAAAATAAATAAATTTAAAAAAATAAAAAAAACCAAAGTAACTATACCAGATGGGGAAAATAAGATTAATAATAATGGCAGCAATAATATCAATGATACCAATAGTATAGAACAAGAACATCTAATTATTTAATGAGTAGGAAATTGTGTAGCAGACATTAGACCTTATTATATGCACAGATTTTTGAATCAGACTGCTTAGGTTCAAATCAGAACTCTATTGCCTGATAGTGATTCTGGCATATGGCACTAACATTTTCTGCCTCTTTATAAAATGTAAAATGAAGCTAATAATATTACATATATCATAAGATTGTTTAGTGGATTTTTTATTTTTACCCACTAAACGTGACTTTGATAAGCAAAATCCTCAATACAAGATAACACTGACATTTTACCTTTTAATTTCTTATAAGATGGTTATTATCAAATAATTCTGAGGGCTGGTAGTAATGACATCTTGTTCTTCTTTTTCTAGGGAGTGGGTGCTGTTGAACCATTTTATGGACAGAAAGAACTGACAAAGCAATAGATATAATGAGTACAGCTTAGATTGCACTACTAAGCAGAAGGTTTAGAGTTATTTTGCTTGTTACCTACACTGGCTGAGTAGAAAATTTCCATGTGCATATAAGGAAAGGCCCACATTATCTCAGAAGTGTGCCGTACAAGGATAGATATGTGCTGTGTCTGGGATACACTGGGTGCAGTATGCTGATATAATATTAAGGGTTAAATCACCATGATTAGGGGCATGATGCACAAGGATTAAGGTATTTTGGTGCAGGTGCTATGACTGAGGCTCAAAAAAGGACTATGTAATGAAGGTTATGGTGACTTTCTAGTTATGAAGCTTTGATTCAAGCTCTGAATCACAAGCAAGGACTAGGCAGACTCTGTCTCTAGAATGAAAAAAAAAAAGTCTTGGGCTCAGTTCATGATAGTGGAACAAATGTTTCCTGAGTAGTTACCTTGTTCATGGCTTTGGAGGTGCCAAGATAAATAACTCCTATACAATAATAAGATCTAGTCCAAGAACCTAAGCAGATTGATTCCAGACTCAGCCAAATGTGTTTTGGAATTTCTTCATGTGTGGAGTTCTATCTCAAGTTCTTTATTTTTTATTTTTGTTCTTCTCTCGTATAATACATGCCTACCACAGTTTCTCCCTCAACTCTATAACTTACCCTCACCTGCAGATGCACTGCAGCTCCCCCTTCCCTCAAAGAAGTACAGGACTCCCAGGGACATCAACAAAACACAGCATAACAAGCTGCAATAAGACCAGGAACATACTACCTCAACTCTGGTAACCTAGTACAAGGAAAAGAGTCCCACAAGTAGGTTATCCCCTCTACCAACTGTTAGGATACCCAAAACAACACCAAACTATTAGGCCATAACATATATGCACAGGACCTATTCAGAGCCCAAACAGGCTCCCTGATTTCTGCAAGTTTCCATGAGTCCCAGACAGTTGCTTTTGTGGGCCGTGTTCTCCTGGTGTGTCCCTGACATGCTTAGTCTCTCTGAGACTGTAGATTGTAGCATGACTGTCTTTTTTTTTTGTACAGCCAATATCTACTTATAAGTGAATACATACCATGTTTGCCTCACTCAGGAAAATTTTTCCTAGTTTCATCTATTTGCCTGCAAATTTTATGATGTCATTGGTTTTAACAGATGAGTAATACTCCATTGTGTAAATGTAACACATTTTCTTTATGCATTTTTTGGTTGAAGGTCATCTAGATTGTTACCAGTTTATATTTATTACAAATAAAGCTCCTATAAACATAGCTAAGCAAGTATCCTTGTGATAGGATGCATCATCCTTTGGGACTATGTCCAGGAGTGGGATGGCTGGGTCTTGAGATACATCAATTTCCAATTTTCTGAGAAAGAGCCAGATTTATATACAAAATGGTTGTACAAGTTTGCATTCCAATCAGCAATTTGAGGACTGTTCCCTTGCTCTACATCCTTCTCAGCCTAAGATGTCACTTGTGTTTTTGAACTTCGCCATTCTGACAGGTGTGAGATAAAATCTCAAAGTCATGTTGATTTGGATGTCTCTGATGGATGGACATTTCTGTAAGTGTGTCTTGGCCATTTGAGATTCCTTTATTAATAATTCTCTATTTAGAGAATTCCCCACTTTCTCTTCTATCAGGTCAGGCTGATAGACCAAATGTTTCCTGAGTGGTTACCATGTTCATGAATTTAAAATTGCCAAGATAAGTAATACCTATGCCAACATAAATTCCAGTCCAGGAGCATAATCTGATTGACTCTATAACTAGTCAAATACCACATAGAATTTTTTTCATGTGTTAAATTTCATCTCAACTTCTTGCTACCCTGTGGTGGATTTTTGTTAGTGTGTAGGAAAGCTGTTCCTAGTTTTAGACCAGTTTGGGTCTGAACTGTAAAGTAAAGCAGAGGTCCATAGCAAAGTTTCATGTAACTTGTCTCACACATAAGGAATCATTGCATTATGTAGTTAAAAAGAAGACAAGAGATAGATTTGAGTATGGCTATTATTGCTAGGTATTGAGACTTTTCATTCTTGGAGTTCCCCGCCAAAACAAACAAACAAAAATAGGGTCTCAATATGTATATATGTAGACCACGTTAAACTTGCTCTTTGAGCAATTATGCTTCTATCTCTTGGTTGCTAGCATTAGAGACATGGACCTCTATACTCCACTCAATTCTTGGTTTTCTCATATTTAAGATTATTTCTGCTTACTCAGAGAGTCATTATTGTGAAAAGCACAGATTAAAACTTGGATGTGGACTACTTTAAGAAACAGAGCTGTGCAAGCAGGATGGACTTGAATCCAAACTGATGGGGAAGATAATAAGATTAGGCTAAGAACCAACATAAAGTTGAATAGTTAACACTTGTAATCACTCACCACTGTCAGGTGTTATTCAATCACTCTTGCCTCCTATAATCATCTTAATAGTCCTATGATATAGCATCAACCCATCTCATTTTTATGAATGAGTTAATTAAGGTACAGAGATGCCAAGTTGCCTGGTAAAGATTGGCTTTGGGTCCAGTAGGAGACCAAGTCCTTTCTTATAAAACCCTCACTATAATTTCCAGCTTTGAAGCAAGACACTCAGAGATATTTATACAGAAATTATTTTAAGTATTGGGAAAAGGAGGTAGAAAGATGAGAAAATGAGGATAAAAAGGAATTGGGGGTTGTATGAAATAAGAATGAGTGTAAAAAGGGAGGAAGGAAAGTGAAAAACAAAAGCTGCATAGCATCCTCTCAGGAATTGCTGTATTAAGGTGTCCTCTATGCCAAACTGTGAATGTTATCTGACAATATTTTCTACCAGCACCATGCTAGTAGTCTCTAGGAGGTAGTTAAAGATACAAACAATGCCCTCAAGACATCACTTTCTATACTTGGTAGGATATGAAGGACAATATTTTACAAATGAGGTACCTGAGATAAAAATCATCACTATCAAACATGGTATGCAGATTGAGTAGGGAACAATTGTACTTTATTCACTTTGTATACCCCATAAACCCCTCCCACCTCCCCTTGAAATCCCACCTTCCCTCCCCCTTCTCCACATATGCCCCTCCCCAAGTCCACTGATAGGGAAGGTCTTCCTTCTGATCCTAGTCTCTCAACTCTCATCAGGAGTGGTTGCATTGTCTTCCTCTGTGGCCTTGTAAGACTGCTCCCCCATCAGGGTGAGGTGATCAAAGAGCAGGCCAATCAGTTCATGTCAGAGGCAGTCCCTGTTCCCATTATTATGGGACCCACTTGGATACCGAACTGCCATGGGCTACATCTGGTCAGGGGTTCTAGGTTTTCTCCATGCATGGTACTTGTTGGGAGTATCAGTCTCAGGAAAGAACCCGGTGCCCAGATTTTTGGTTCTGTTGCTCTCCTTGTGGAGCTCCTGTCCTCTCCCTATCTTACTATTTTCCACATCTTTCGTAAGATTCCATGCATTCTGCCCAACAGTTGGCCATAAGTCTCAGTATTTACTTTGATATTCTGCAGGGCAGAGCCTTTCAGGGGACCTCTGTGACAGGCTCCTAGCTTGTTTCCTGTTTTCTTCTTCTGATGTCAATCTGCTTTGCCTTTCTGGCTGGGGATTGAACATTTTAGCCAGAGTCCTCCCTCTTGATTAGTTTCTTTAAGAGTATAGATTTTAGTAGGTTTATCCTATTTTATATGCCTATATGAGTGAGTATATACCATGTGTGTCTTTCTACTTCTGGGATAGCTCACTCAGGATGATCCTTTCCAGTTTCCATTTACCTGCAAATTTCATGATATCCTTGTTTTTTATTGCTGAGTAATATTCCATTGTGTGGATATACCACAATTTCTGTATCCATTCCTCAGGTGAGTGGCATCTGGGTTGTTTCCAGCTTCTGGCTAATACAAATAAAGCTGCTACTACTTGAGCCTCTTTTGGGTACATGCCTAGGAGTGGTATACCTGGACCTTGAGGAAACACTATTGCTAGTTGTCTGAGGAGGCGCCAGATTGATTTCCAGAGTGGTTGTACAAGTTTACATTCCCACCAGCAGTGGAGGAGGGTTCCCTTTTCTCCACAACCTCCCCAGCATGTGTTATCACTTGAGTTTTTTATTTTGGCCATTCTGATGGGTGTAAGGTGAATTCTCAGGGTTGTTTTGATTTGCATTTCCCTGATGGCTAACAACATTGAGCATTTCTTTAAGTGTTTCTCTGCCATTCGATATTCCTCTATCGAGAGTTCTCTGTTTAGCTCTGTTCCCTATTTTTAATTGGATTACTTGATTTGTTGCTTTTCAACTTCCATAGTTCTTTATATATACTGGATATTAGCCTTCTGTCAAATAAAGGGTTGGTGAAGATTCTTTTTCAATCTGTAGGCAGTCGTTTTGTTTTGATGACAGTGTCCTTTGCTTTACAGAAGCTTTTCAGTTTCATGCGGTCCCATTTATTGATTGTTGCTCTTAGATCCTGTGCTGTTGGTGTTCTGTTCAGGAAGTTGGTACAGTTGTCTCCTGTACCAATGAGTTCAAGGCTCTTCCCCACTTTTTCTTCTATCTGACTTAATGTGTCTGGTTTTATGTTGAGGTCTTTGATCCACTTGGACTTTAGTTTTGTGCAGGGTGATAAGTATGGATCTATTTGCATTTTAGACATCCAATTAGACCAGCACCATTTGTTGAAGATGCTATTTTTTTCCATTGTATGGTTTTGGCATCTTTGTCAAAATTCAGGTGTCCATAAGTGTGTGGGTTTATTTCTGGGTCTTCTATTTGGTTCCATTGATCCACCATTCTGTTTCTATGCCAGTACCATGCAGTTTTTAATACTGTTGCTTGAGATCATGGATAGAGATACCTCCAGAAGATCTTTTATTATAGAGGATTGTTTTAGCAATCCTGGTTTTCTTGTTATTCCATAAGAAGTTGAGAATTTTTCTTTCAAGTTCTGTAAAGAATTGTGTTGGTAATTTGATGGGAATTGCATTGAATCTGTAGATTGCTATTGGTAAGATGGCCATTTTTACTATGTTAATCCTGCCAAGCCATGAGCATGGGAGATCTTTCCATCTTCTGATATCTTCTTCTAATTTTTTCTTCAGAGACTTGAAATTTTTTTATAACTGTGATGTTTTCTTTATGGGAATTATAAATTAAACTCATTTGGGAAGATAAGGTGATTTTTCTTTTGGTAAAACAATTTGAAAACAATGAGGCTTAATCATCTCTGAGGTCTTTCCCAACTCTAGGAGAAATAACACTGAGAGTAATCATTCTATTCAGAAATATTGGTAGAAGGTCAGTAATTGAATCTTTGAGCAGAGCTGCTCTCAGATAATGATAATTAGTCAAATTTAATGAGTACCCTGTAGTTCATGCTAAGATCTGCTTTTGCCTGAATGTAGAATGCCCCCTTAACAAAGTGTCCCAGAATCAACTCTGATCACTTTTTAATTTGTATTCCCAGAAGCCATCAGAATTATTACTTAAGAAGCAGTCTCGTCCCAGCTCCACTTGAAGCCTTTTGACAAATACTAATTTTGAAAGAAATGGAATTTTAAGGTGACCTACAGATCTGCCAAAGCTGATCTGCGCCAGCCCCATATATATTTATATGTATGAAAAAGGCAAGAAAAGGATACCTTTTTTCATTGACAATACCCAATTATTTAACTCACTTAAATACATGATTGCATCCTACTTCACAGATAACCTGGGACCTTTCCTCTTCTCTGGATGGTAACTGATTTTTGCCATCCTAACTGTAGTCTCTACCTGCTCCTGGTTATCTAGGTCATTCGATCAAAAGTCTGTATTGTGTCCTCTTTCACCTGGTTTCTTAGCCTTCTAAATTTCTCATGAGTGGTAAATCACAATTTACTATTACACCATAATTTACTGACCAGTATGCAAGACTATCCTCTATATGCAAATATTTCTGTCAACATATTTCCTCAATTTCTTCTCAGAACTTCTTGGCACAGAACCTTTCACACAATAGACATTCAGAAAACTTTTCATTAAGTAAATAAACTGATTATTGTTTTTTTTTTTCTCAGAATGTGTCCAGATGGTATACTGACATCATTCTGAAAAACTGATTTTCGTCACCATGCCAGTGAGCTCCAGCTTTTTCTAAATATGTTGACTGTGTTTCTTCCTAATTTATGATTGAAAAACCAAAAAAGTTAAGTGATTTGGTCAAAGTCACTCAAAGAATTTTTTTAAGAAATCAAAGCTAAGGAAATCAAAATTAAGACCCTTAGATTGGTAGCTCACACGCTGTAGTAAAATCAAAGCAGCTAGTGTAAATTATGTTCAACCATTTTGGATCCAAATCTTCCTAAACCTATTACTATGGGAAAACTCCTGTTGAACCAAATAAAGAATGAAGGAAAACAGAGAAGGAGGATGCTAAATGGAAAGGAAAAAAAGAAAGAAAAGAAGGAGTTTAAGAAAAAGGAAGAGGAAGTGGAAGAGGAATAAATTTCAAAACATGCTGTAAGGGGCTACAAATAGATGTTTTTAGAGCTTATAAAATTTAGCAAAAGTGAAGTGACATTCTTAGCAGGTGCAATTATTTGATGATGGTGTCACTTACATCCTACCATTACATGATTTTTAGGGATGATTGTATTGTGAAATAAAGCACAACAATAGAAGATCATTCATTGAGGGTATGCAGCATAATGATTTCCATTTCCTAGTGACTCTTGGTCTTTGGTTGACTTTTACTTTTGAAAACAACATGGCCTTTACCTTGTAGCACAGGCCATAACCAAGGACAATGTAATTATATATTGTAGAACCCCTGCCCAGATGTAGCCCATGGCAGTTCAGTATCCAAGTAGGTTCCACAATAATGGGAACAGGGACTGCCTCTGACATGAACTGATTGGCCTGCTCTTTGATCACCTCACCCTGATTGGGGAGCAGCCTTACCGGGCCACAGAGGAAGACAATGCAACCACTCCTGATGAGAGCTGATAGACTAGGATCAGAAGGAAGGAAAGGAAGACCTCTCCTATCAGTGGACTTGGGGAGGGGCATATGTGAAGGGGGAGGGAAGGTAGGATTTTGAGGGGAGGAGAGAGGGGTTTATGGGGGATACAAAGTGAATAAAGTGTAATTAATTTAAAAAATATAATAAAAAATAATATTAAACATTCTTAAGGTTAAGGTAAAATAATTTCCAGATTGAGAATAGTATAATTAGACTCTGCAGCATTTCCTCATTCTAATACTGCCATCTGCTATCTACCCTTCATTTCTGTAGAAGTTTAGCATTAGATCACAGATTCTATTCTAATTGTTAACACAGGACCCTATACAGTGCTGGCTAGCCTTGAACTTGCTATGTAGCCAATGATGACCTTGCTCTAACTCTACTGCCGGAATGCTAGAATTATGGATTTACAGGTGTGCAGCACCAACTCAGTTTTATGAAGTACTGGGGATTACACCTAAAGCTTTGTGCTTACTAGGCAAGCACTCCACAACTTACTTACAGTCTCATCTCATGAACCATATATTTATAACAGTGTAAGTCAATCTATAATCTCCTTATGTGTTTACAGGTAAAAAGCAAAGTTTCTGAAATTTTATTGAGAAACACTTCAGGTTTAAACAAAGACAACAATAATATAAGAATTAGTGGATATTGCTAAATGGTAAATGTGGGTTTTATTGTTCAAAGTTTTCTGAAAGTTAGAAATTCTAAGTAATTATTTTAAGAATAAATCTGAAGTGCCTCTTATAGTGTTGTAAAGTACAAGATGTACTTTTTGGCATCATAATGTAGCATACATGCATTCCATCAAATTTCATCCTTAAGTGAATCCTTTACAGCATAACACAAGCGACATAAGGATATTTCTCTGCTACCAGACAAACAAAATCCAAACACCAGTTACTTCAACTAGAGCAAACAGTCAAATGCATTCCCTGAGTGAAGCAGAGCATGTGGTGTAATGATTGTGCCTCATAATAGAAGTAAGCAACTTTATAAAGTGAGAAATGTGTTTTAAAAAAAAAAAGAAATTAAAAAAAATTCTTTTGGAAACATCTGTCCAAGACTCTAGTCCTAGGGCCTTAGCTTCTGAACCCTTGTCAGCTTTTAACATACATTTTGTTCCATTCAGTATTTAATTGGTGTCTCTGGAAGGCTTCTAGCTACCAGAACAATTATTATCCCAATTCCAATTACTGTTTATATCCATACTGGTTCACACTCATCTCTCTGAATCTTGGATTTCCTGTCTCTGGACAAAATAAACATAGATTCTGGCAGTGGGACACAAAGCTTTAGTTACTTGTATTTTATTGAGCTCAAGTTAGTTTCTAATTTATTAGAATGACAGTGTAGTCTAGGGCACTTATTAGGTATGTAACCTTCAAAAATCTGTAAATCTGTCTGAGTCCTCTATTTTCTAATCTGCAGTCAGGGTAAGAAGAGGTAGCACACAGAGTCATTGGCCCAGTCAAATTACATGACAACTGTCTTTAACTTATAAAGAAATGCACACATGTAATATGAATACAAAGAGTAGAACAATAATAAACCTTCCTAGTGCTTAGACCCTTTAATGTAGTTCCTCATGTTGTGGTGACTCCCAACCATAAAATTATTTTGTTCCTACTTCATAACTACTGTAATTTTGCTTCTGTTATGAATTGTAATGTAAATATCTGACATGCAGTAAATATCTGGTGTAGACATGCGAAAGGACTGAAACCCACTGTCTGACAACCATTACCCTAGAGCATGGATGAAAACTCAGTTTCTCCTTCTGAGATGTGTGTGTTTCAGTGTATGAGGCAAAATATGAGCCTAGTAAAATGTAATCCTATAATGAAGATGAGACAGAAGTTATGATTCTCAGCCCTGCAAATTCTGACACTTTAATATATATGACTATCATCTACTCTCAATGTAAACTTGACTCAGTATTTAGATCCCAAACTTCAATTTGGAGTAATGGATGTAAAACTATGCCCTTACCCTCAAAAGTGAGCAATAGAGCATGTGGCATGTTTAGCACATGGAAAGAAAGATAAAGCAAGTTTCTAGCCATGTCAAGATGTAGTACAAAGGTTGTTAGTTTACTGGAAAAGAAGTGAAAAAGTAGAAGTAAAATTGAGTGAAAGAAGAGTTGTATACATCATATACACGTTCTACAATATAATCATCCTACATATAATGAAAAATTATATTGTAATTTAAAAAGTATAGTCTTTGCCAGTCTTTTGAAAATTAGGCCAAACCCATTTTTAAGAGTGTTTGTTTATTTGGTTTGACATTCTGCAAACTTGCTTGTGTAAACATTTTAAATGAATATTTTTAGAATTTTTATGAACTTTCCAAATCTTTCTCATGTTTTCTTTATTTAAATTAATTACTATTATTGTTACTAACTAATTATGTTTTGCTGCATAGTTCAAATGAGTTCTTACACAGGAAAAAAAGCTACTCAAATTTCATTAATTTATTTTATGATTAGCTTTATAAAGTCATGATACAATTGATATAAGCAAATCCAAGACAAACAATCAAGAGTAACATAGGCATCCCCTACCACCTTAACTGATAGAAGAAAGAGGGTAAATTTTCTGGCAGAAACATCCATAGAGGTCATCTAAGAGAACTTTGCCTACGGGAAAGAGAAGCTCTTATTCTAAAATCTTATTTTGTAGTATATTAATAAATATTTTATTTATTATTTGAGAATTTTATATCTTACATTTTGACCATATTCATTCCCATTCCTCAACTCCCATACCTATATCTGCTTCATACCAACCAAGCTTTGTATAATCACTTCTCCCTTATCCTGTAGAGTCCAGCTGGTGTTGTTTACATACTCTTGGATGCAGGATCATATACTAGAGTACGGTTGACCTACATGGGATCACATCCTTGAAGAAAACTAAAACAAACCCTGTGTGTGTGTGCATGCGTGCTCACGTGTTTGTGTTGTATATCTTTATTTGTGTTTTATGGTGCACATGCAGGCACCAGTGTGAATGAGGTGCTTAGGGCAAGAGGTCAACCTAGGATATCTTTTTTAACTCTTCACCTTATTTTCTTGGGAGAGAGTATTTCTTTGAACTTGTATCTCAGTGATTTGACTAGACTTGTTAGTCAGGAAACATATCAGGGGTCTCCCTATCCCTATCTTTCCATATCTGATATTGTAGGCATGCATGGCCACATCTGGCTTTTTATGTTGGTTCCAGGAGAATCCAAACTCTGGCCCTTATGATTTCTCAATAATCATTTTAGAAATTAAGCCATCTTATAAACTCCTGAATCCTTCGTTTCTAAGGGATACTTGACTGAATGCCCTGGGTTTCAGTGCTCCATGAATGCCTTTACAGTGTCTTTCATGCCATTTTGATCACATTTGCAATTGTGAGTTTCATCCCAGCCTTCCTACTTTTGACTGTAACTTCTGTAAGGACAGAGACTTTGATGAGTTTGTTTTGATTTTTGCTCTGACAGTATATTCTCAGTATCAGGTAGTATGCCAGCCACATGACAACACATTTACTGAACTAACTGAAGGGAGCTTTGAAATGGGTGTTGGAAGATGATAATGCTTTGACCTCACAGTGGCAAGAGTGGATTTCCTATTTAAGAAAACATCATTTAATTATTTACTTATGAAGATTTAAGTTATCTCTTCCAGCAATGGAAAATGGGGGAAATAATTAATTCAGCACATGGCTTTGGAAGCAGTTGTGTTCAGTACTAGTGAGTTATCAACTGTTTGTTCTTTGGCCCTAACTGTTCTCATCTGTGAAATAATATAACGGCAGTAATTTCTCCACAGGAGCACTATGAAGATGATTCAAGATTTGTAGGTGATCTCCACAGCACACAAACAATAGTCAATACATACTAGCAATTTTTGCAGTTGCCCTTAATGTCCCTAAGGTTGGACCTCTGTGCTGGGATGGACTTATACATGGAATAAATGCTTGCATGTCAAGTTGTGATTTCATTGTTTTGGTGATAGAAAGGAATTGTGAGAAAAAAATGGAAGGGATATTGTAATTTAATACTATTCTCTGAGCGTCATTTGAAAGATAAAGTTAAAAAACAAAAACAACAACAACAACAACAACAAAAACAATGGGCTGCATTGTGGGCATAAAGGATTTATATTCCATGACTCTGTTGATATAAGTGTTAACAATGGGATACACATTTGCCTAGAATGTTGTTTAAATATTCATGGCTGGACCCACCCAAGGTATATTTGACTGAGTAGATCTGGATGTGTCCTAGATCTTAGGTGATATTGATCTGTTTGATATTAAAGCACCATAAATTTTTGATTGGAAGAATCATTACTTCACATCTGATTTCAATTCAGTGCACATACTTGTTACAGAGCACACAAAAATGAACTTGATTAAGTGAAGTGAATTCTACAGGATGTTGTGAAAGAGAGAAACACAGGAAGTACTGTCCATGATTCAGTAAGTTTACATATTATTGACTTAAAAAAAAAACCTAAATAGAGAAGAGGGAAAACTGAGTATTTCCCAACACAGTCAATCAGGATGAAAAACAGTCCTTCATCCTGTTTGTTGCCATGGCTGTCAAAGCTGGTGGCTCCCTCTCTTGTCAGCAGAGATCCTCCTCCTCCTCATAGTGTTTCTGAAGCAGAAAATGCAAAACCCTTCTGCCTGAGCAGTTGTTAATGCTTTGTATTCCTGCAACTATCATCCCACTGAGAGGTAGCGTGGCTGCCAACTGGCCACTGCCAATGTGACAGCAGGAAGGTGCTCCATCTCTAGTATAATTTGGGAATAAATTTACCCCATTTGGTTTGGGGATATTCCGAATCTTGAAGAATGAACTATGCCCAAGAAAAATTCCCCAAATGTCAGTTATTTTCAAGTTTGCAAAGGGCTTTGTACATTGATAGTTTTATCTGCTCCTTATAATGACTTATGAGAAAGGAAGAACAAGGTTTAGTCACACTCTTCTAGTAAAAATGACCAAGTTTACTTCAGTTTCTGACTGGCTCATGATTATTGCATACAACTCCTTCTTACAACCATCTTGCATAGGTGTGGTCCTCTGTACTTGATCCAAAATTATTACATTCATGTTTATAATGAATCTTCATTTATTCTTCCATCCAGACTTTTAATCAAGAGATCTTTAATGAGTACTTGATAAGTTTCAAATATCATAGATGTTATACAAAGATGCACTGAGGTAATGAAGAAGACAGTAGATGCCCTTATTCAGAGATAATTTAAAATCTAACATATTTAATGACATCCCAAGTGCTAAATGACCTCAAATTATAAAGCCATGTGTTCTTCCTGGAATGAAGCCTAAAAGATCTCCTAACTCAGTTCCATGATATTATTAAAGGATAAAACAAAATAGAATGGAGAAATGTCTTGAATATGGTGAGTTAGTTTGTATTGGTGTATAATGAATTACCAGACATTTAGAGGTTATAATTACAGATGCACAGTCTTACAATTTTTATTGGAGGGAGTCTGGTTGTGGTATAGTTAGAAAATTTTGGGTAAGTTCAAAGAATCTGTCTAATATACCCATGGGGAAGAATGTACTTTTAAGTTTCTTTCTATTATTTGCAGTTATAGAACTCAGGTCATCATTCCCTTGTTGTTTTCTTTCTAGGGTGTACTCCAATCTCATATTTATCATTGTCGAATACTTGTAAAATGTTCCCCTCCCTTCAAAGGCATGATTATCATGTTTTTTATACTTTCAGATGCTTCTAGCTTGAAAAGTATTTCCTCTTAATCAACACAACTAATTAGAATAGATCCTTTCATAAAACTTTCCTGTTACTGAGGGACAGTCTATCATGGTGATAGTGGTAGGAGATTAGACCCTGAAATAAAAATGAGTAGGAGAGAGCCATATTTAGAATTCTCTTTTGTATAAGAACATAACCAGCTCAAAACAGAAAAGAAAAATGAGGATACATTGAGTTTTCTTTGGGCCCCGTAATATATATAATGTTTAGAATATTTATTTTTTATAATAAACTGACCCACATTAAGGGATTAACAAAAATTACTGTGTAAACTCATGATCAATCTGTGGGTTAGAAAGTCATTATTGGATTGTCAAAGCAATGGTGCTCTACCTGTAGTTGACTGTAGTTACTCAATTGTGTATAGGTAACAGCTGGCCTGTCATAAAAATTCCAGGAAAGTGCCAATGGTACCTAAGCAGAGATTCTCAGAAGGCTATGTTCCTTTACCCAACTGCTCATTTTGGGGGTCTCTCCATGGGTCCTTAATCAGAATGGCCTGATTGTTCAGACTGGTCTGAGAACAAAGGAATAAAAGATGGAATCTGTTGGCTGCTTCAGTTCCAGGTGTATAAACACAGTATATCTCTTCTGCCCTATATTATTAATAAAAGCTGTGTAGGATTTGCTGACATTCAAGAAGATAACCAGCATCCTGTTTCTATAGGAGGGATACATATAGAGTATGGTTTTAATTTTCTTATTTTTCTAATACAACCCATGTTACAATAGAAGAGAACACACTCTTTATAGACCTTGTGAGGAAACATTTTGTAACATAAAAATGAATTTTAGAACTTATTTGCTCAAAATTATTTTTGTGAGTTTATCTTCATATTTGAAACCATTTCTAATTCCTTCAATCAATTTTATGTTTTGTTGTTTGTTTTGGTTATTATTGTTTTTCTTTGTTGACTTTCTTGAAGGACAATTATAGGTGATGACTTCCCATAAGCTGCTATCTAATTGTCTTATTTGTGGGTGTATGTAACAGTGTTTGTACCAGAAGAGGGAAAGATCATTCTGAAAGTTTCTGAGTATTCCAATTATGAAAAATGCCCCCAAAGTACATTCTACAATTGAACAAATATTAGAAAAAACTAATCACTAGACTCCTGTAAAAGGGGCATGGAGTGCTTGAATTCTATAAACTCCTGCCCTAACTTGGTAGAAGGTGGAACTCTTAGTGCTATTTTCTGCCTCCTAAAGTTAATGACTTCATGGCCAATGTCCAGCATTCTTCTAACAATAAGATTATTTCTTTTCTTTAATGCACAGTAGCCTAGGTAGAGTGAGAATTCTTTTGCAGACACTGTAGAGAAAGATTAACAGTGTTATTTTGGGCAATGTGAAAACTCTGTCTTAAGGGAAAGATTTGGGTTGTAGACATCCAGGAACAATTTCTATAAGCTCAGGCAAATCATTTAATGTTTCTAGCCTCCGTTTTCCATCTATTTCATGGTCCAGACTTTGCCCAAGCATTATTTATGTCCATAGTTTTTATGTTCTGCCACTGCAGTGTCATTCTCAGTTCCTCTCGGAATAAATTGTTAATGTGACAGAGCTTGAGTACCCGTTTTCTCCTGTGTGTGTGCACGTGTGTGTCTGTGTGTGTCTGTGTGTGTGTGTGTGTGTGTGTGTGTGTTTTGAAGGTTATAGTTTGGGTGACAATGATTTATTCTGAGTGTGTATTAAATAAGAGGTTCAAGTCCACAAATAAATTCAGCATTGCCTGCGGCAGCTGTCTGTCAGTCATTGGAGCCTAAGGATTTCTCCCCAACCATGTGGCAATGAAGCTTTGAGCTAGGAGTATTTTAAGCATTTCCTATCTATTTAAGGAGGAAAAAATACCAATGAGTCCCAACACTCTGGTAGCTCAAGGAAGAACAATTAGTTTGAGGGGTGGGTAGTTGCCTGCTTGAAGCTCATTCCCAATATTGTACAGGATGTATCAAGGCCAAGATTGTCAGGGATACCTCCATTTCCACCAATATTTGTCCTTCTGCATTTGTAGCAAAAAGGGTAGTTGACTCACTTCCTGATGTAAGACAAGAAAATAAGTATCTCTACTTTCTTTATTTTATTTTATATTTAGGGTTTTCTCTTTCTGTCTTTTTCCTGAGGCCTGGAAGTTGCTTTTTATTTAGATTAGAATCTAGAGGCTCGAGGGATTGAGTCAGAAATAGAACTGAGTTCTCACAATCTTTGGGGATAGGTCTGTCTTTGGTTTTGTTTTTAATCTTCCTTCAGAAATATCTCCCCATGCTTCCCTCTGCACTGAAGCCTTGCACCCAGCCTGCACAGGGCTGAGTTATACTCTCATTGTTGTAGCACATATCTAGTGACCATTAGGCCAGCCCTTCTCCTTTTTCTGAGTCTTAATATTTTTTCATATATATAATGTTAAAATGACATTTTTAATGCTCTCTTCACCAAGCATAAGACAGAAAAAAAATGTGTAGATCAAAGTTAAGTACTAAACACACAAACAAAAGACCTTAAAGGTTTGATGGTGATGTAAACTTGCTGCAGATGGCTGTCTACTAAATGTTATTTTTGTGAGTATTTTAAAGGACATATTTTGCAAATGTCTCATTGAATTTTTTGTCCTTACAAAAAGGTCAAACTAGGTAAGTATAAAACAAGATAACATTTTCATAACTAATTTCACATATGTAAATATCAACTGGATCAAGAAATAGGGAGATGGTTCAGGATTAAGAACAATTACTGTGTTTCTCAAGGACATTATGTTCAATTCCAAACATATAAATCAGATAATTCATGTCAACCTAAACTCCAGCAATAAAGTATTTGACACACACATACTCACATATTTAAACATTATCCTATATCAGATGGTGAGACTTATAGCAGTAAATGGACTGAGCACAGCATATACGTGTGTGTGTATCTATATACAAAACAATAGCAATTAAAGAAAAAGAAGCCATGATTTTCAGAGAGAGCAAAGTAGGGCAGTATACAATACATGAAAGGGATTTGAGGGAAGAAAGAAAGAGAAAAGATGATTCAGTTATGTTTTAATTTTAAAAGTAAAAATACGAGCACACACATGTGTGTGTATAAACAGGTCTTAGACATGCAGGACTCTCTCTGTCTGTCTGAAATGTATGAATATCAATCTACCTACCTATCTAAACAAATACCTTTATATCTCTGTCTCATCTACATCTATCTATCTATCATCTATCTATCTATCTATCTATCTATCAATCTATAATCTATATCTATCCATATGTACGTTGGGTTGTATCTAAACTAAAGTACCCCATGCACATCACTGTCCTTTTACGGGCACATTTACCATAGGTCAACTCTGTCTTTGTATAAAAATATTAATTAACTAATTAAGACATTAATTTGTAGATGCACATATATGCCTGCCAAGGTGCACACTGAAGGACTACCATATGGACTTCAAAGCTTGAACTCAGGTTGTCAAGTGTAGTGGCATGTACCTTTAACCTCTGATCCATCTCATTGGCCCAAATCTACCTTTTAAAGTTAGCACAAACTCTTCATCTGTGTTTTCCTGCCTTCTTATTTTTCTTAGCAATTACCACTCATTGCTTTGCGTAGCTGTAGTTGGCTCATTCCTCCAGGAGATTCCAAGTTGTATACCTACATCTGTTCTGGTGCTGATGGATTTTTGCATGGTCTCCAGGTTGGGGCTGCAACAAACATTGCAGCAATCTTAATGCTTGCCTTATAGTGTACCTGTGCTGTCTTGTGTACATAGCAAAGGTGGTATTGCTGGCAGAATATGTTAATATGTTCATTTTCCTAAATACTTAAGCAGATAGCTTCCTTTTCTTCTCCTCTCTGGAACTTATTTCTTTCTTATCCTGCATAGAGAAACTACATTTACTATATGTCTTTGCCAACATTTAGCACTTTGTCTTGATTTTTTTTTGTCAATTTAAACTTTATTGCACCTGTTTGAAGTTGTATTTCATGGAAATTTTAACTATAAGTTAAAATTTATTAATATTCTTATGGTGAACAAAATTACAGAGTCCCAGGATTGTTAGCTTTTTTAATAACCACTTTGTAAAATAAACCGTCTGCTTCTGTCATTTGCCCATGTTCCATTTTTGCTTGTGACATGTATTTATAGAGTTATAGTAGTTTAGGTGGTGTCTTAATACATTCAAAATTCTACAACAAGATGCCCTAGACTGGGTATCTCATAAGCAACCAAATCTATTTCTATGTGTCCTGGAGGCCTGGAGTTCCAAGACCCAGACAGACATCCAGACAATTGTCTGATGGAGACTTTCTGGTCCTAATAACTGTCTCCTCATGATAGAAGGCTTGACAGGTATCTTTCAGTCTCCATGTAGAATAACACTAATTCCATTCTCATAGCCTCATTACCTCCCAAAGCCTCCACCTCCTAAAACTATCTCTTTAAAACTTGAGATATCAGTTGATGAATTTGAGGGACACAGTTAATCTGACTGTGGATGGATTATGAATGCAATCTTTTATTAGCTTGCAAGTACATTAATTTATTGTGTTGTCTCTAATTTCAATATTTTTGCTGGGTGTGGTTTAATTTAGCATTTCTCTATTAGACAATATTTTTCCTCTGTGGTAAGCACTTTAAAAAAATATCCTTTTACCTTAATGCCATAAAGAAAGTTGCCTTCATGTTTTGTTAAATTATTTAATCCTTGTTGCTGTTTACTTTTCACAGATCTTTGTTTTGATTTGGTGGAGTAGAAAC
This sequence comes from Pachyuromys duprasi, assembly GCA_028658305.1. Lineage (NCBI taxonomy): Eukaryota > Metazoa > Chordata > Mammalia > Rodentia > Muridae > Pachyuromys > Pachyuromys duprasi. Next base: position 1,188,442 of record CM053743.1, read on the forward strand.
AATTGCTATCACAGTTTCATTGTTTAATACCAGTAGTTAAGTGGCCCACCAGTTCTCATTGATTGTTCTCCCTTGTAGTTTTTCAATCTGTAATTACTGATTTCAAAGGAACCATTTAATATGTGAACTCAAGAGAAACACATTCATTGTTTTCATAAGAGATCTTGTGCAGCTACTCTAAGTCTGAAGCTTCTATGTGTTCTCTTATCTGATGTTCAGAATGGCCTTGCAAAGAGTGTGCTGTTATTTTATTCTATGTGACAATGGAAGCTTAGAGAGGACAAGCGATTAGTTTAAGGTAAATTAATGTACTCACTAATACTCAATACCATTTTTTTCTTCTTTGACTACAATGCCCATGTCTAGTCTAGATCTTCTTTGTTCATGCCTTCTAGGAGCATGTGCAATCAGTAAAACTAGAATATTTGATTTTAATCAACTGGGCTGTTTTAATAACAGAAGAATATTTTCTCCTGGGAAATTAGCAGTACACAATTATTCTTTACCCCCAGTAACAATAATGGTTGATAGTTTTAACTTACTTACACTGAAAACTCTCAGAAGCTTTGAATATTCAAGTTAGCTCTTAAGAAAAAGTGCAAGGTAGGAATTATGTTCATTTGACAAATAAGAAAACTGAAAATCAGGGATTGGAAAGGTGGCTCAGTTGGTAAAGTGCTTTCCTAGTAAGCATGAATACCTGGATTCTATCACTAGTACCACCATTATAAAGCCGGCATTATTAATTCATGCTTTTTATCTCAAGACTGAGGATGTAGGGCAAGGATGAACTCTGGAAACTCACTGGCTGGCAAGACTAGATTAATCAATGAGCTTTGGATCCTAGTGGGAGGCCTGTCTACAGAAAACATGATAGTGGGCTTCTGAGAAAGTACTGGTTAGCCTATGGGTTCTATGTCTGTGGGCATACGTGTATGCATGCACACGTGTGCGCACACACACAAACACACACAAACACTCAAACGAATGTGTGCAAGCATGTGCACAAATGAAGAAAGGAAGGAAAAAATTATGTCAAAGAGTTCAAATGATTCGTTCAAGGTCAAATATCCAAGGTCAAATAGTGTTAGTGCAAATCCCTCACTTATTTCTACCCTGTGAACACCCAGAGCATTGACCTAAATGAGTATCATCTCATTTCAAGGTTACAGCGGGCCACTAGGCTCAGAATGCTCTCTTTTCTCTTGTGTAGTATTTGGTCTGAGGTTTTTATTGTGCTGCATATGTTCTGCTTAGTACAAGCAATGCACTCTGACAGCACTCACATTGGAGCACCTGCTGCCTTTAGTCCTTCTTGCTTCTTTGAGAGGTGCTTTCTCCTTCCATCATCTGTCTTCAGTACTTCTGTGCCCCAAAGCAAAACTCTGAATTTGAATATGCAGCTGCTGTTTCTTGTCACCTCCATCCAGACACAGAACAGTGTAATTGCAAAAACTGTTTCATAATCCTCCCCAATTAAGATTCTGACAACCTAATTTGAAAGCCCAGGTTGAGGTTTTACTTTGTGCCTCTGTCATTGCACCCTCTACTCTGCCCCCTGCAAGCATACTTACCTCCACAGTTCCGACCTAGAAAATACTCTCAGCAGGCCATGAGACCATGAATCGCCACTTTGGGGCTTTACTTCCTCATTGTTATGTGCTACTCAGTTAGGATCTACGTCTTATGAAGAACTGAGAGCAAACAGACTATTAAGGCTGCAGAAGGAACACAAATAGGGCAATGATTAAAAGGTAACTGTTTGTCAAGGAAAAATGATAAACAGAATGAGTCTGGTGGCTAGTTATAACTGACAGATATACAGCCATGGACCAGTACTCCAGGCACTATAAACATGTGCAGGTTTCAAGAGCATGACTCTTTCAGAACATACACAAGTATGGCTGTACACGCACATGTGCGCATGCACATGCGCACACACACACACACACACACACACAAAAGCAGTGAATAGAGAGCAGTGCATGCCAGACACCCAGGAGAAAGCACTTGGCTCCCAGTTTCCACCTGTCTTCTAGGGAGCCATGCAACTTTACCTACACATGCATTACAATGTCAAAGAAACAGCTAGGAAGACACAGGGCGTGAATAAGAGTAATTTGAAATTCTACTTTCTGCTTTTTTCATTTGCACTATACTTTAAAACCACATTTTTATTAAACAAATAGGCCTTTGGGGTTACAGTTTTCTATTTTAGCCTAGATCTCCCCTCCCCCCACCCACACATCCTTTTGGCACTATATTTGTATGATCTTCCCTAAAATGCCACAGGCCAGGCACCACATTCCCAGCTTAGGCAAAACCTCCAATTAAAATCAGCAGGGAGGTTGCTTGAATTAGGAATCCCAGCCAGTGCTTCCCAGCCTGATGGCTCGGAAAGGGAGATGTGAGCCTTTATACAACGGATGGGAAGCCATGGGTGGCAAAGCCTCTGTCCTCCAAATGACAAGGGACTCATGCTGTGTCACTGGGGGACCTGTCAGGTTGCCAGAACATCCTGGCTGAGGCAAAGACAGGACCTGCAGGGAAGCAGCTGAGGTGTCTCCAGGGTTCTGAGAGTGGTTTGTATCCACGATGGGGTTATGATCACTGAGAATGTGCTGAGATTATATTTAGAAATCTTGAACTTTGGCTTTGTCTATACTGTGTGACCATGGATGAACAACAGTCCTTCTTTGGTTTCTACACCCTTATCAGTGACATGGAACCCAGAAGCAAAGATCATAAGTCATGTAGGTGATATGAGGATCAAGAGATAACTGCTGTGTGCTAGGAGGTACTACACAGTATTAACTGTCCATCTCACCAACCTAGAGGCAGTGGCATCAAGTTGAAAACATAAAAGAGACGGGCTGTTAATTTGAATGACTTTTCCTAAAACTTCTTTCTTTTGTGGTCCAACCTACTTTATCTGAAGTCACTGTAAGTGCTAATCAATCCAGCACCAGACTTTTCCAGTCTAGAAGGAATGTGCAGCTTCCTGCCTTCCTCTTTATTCTCTTTATTCCCTTTCCCTTCCTACCCTCCTTCTCTCACTCCAGCACTTTCCTCCCCTCCCTTCATTCCAAATCCTATCAGAATGAATTGAATATCTCATCCAACAGAAAAATGCTGATTTGGCTGCAAATGGAAGACACAGTGGCCGGATCCCCAGGGATAGAGAAAAACATTTTAAAACCTGGTTCTAGCTGCCTCACACTGACTGCATAACAGTGGGTCTGTGTGAGCACAGTGAGACCCTCCCATCCAGAACTGGCCTATTAAGCTGTTTCTCTGTCACCAAAGTTGAGGCAGCTGTCACCAACTAGCCCAAGAAATGTTATTTATAGATCACAGTCCCTCCTACTCCTGGTCTCATCCTCTCCCTGTGTATTCATCAGAGTCCTAATTATCTGTGAATGGAGAAGAGAGACCTAGGGAGGTTCAGAGGAAGCAAGGCATGTGATAATAGATTCTTTCAGGTTCAAACTTTCAGTATTTCCTTAGTCTTTCCATCTGTTTCTCTTATGGCTACTCCTTCCTCCTTGTTATCCTTATTGTTTTAATAAAATATTATACTTCATAGTACAAAGTTTATCCATAGCAGATGTACAGAGAGGTTGGTATTTGATTGGTATGTTGCTTCATTTCTTAAGTCCTCATCTTCTGTCACGCCATGGTGGTGACATGTGACACTCAGGGGAAGTCTACATGAGACTCTATCACCATCCATCCTACACAGTGCTGCGTAATAATGGTAAGGAATAGAATCCCTCCACAGGTTTATGGTTCCACCTATAATAACATTTTTTATTACTCAGATTGCTGGGTAGCGATGAATAAGGTATAGAATAGTTTGATTAAGGCTGATTTTAGTTTAGAAGTTGCTTATATTAAAAAATTAGTAAGCACTCACTCATGAAATGGGCTGAACTTATTTTTTAGGTTTTAATCTTCTCAAGGAAGCATCGAAAAGCAACAGAATGCTCACTGACTTTGGGGGCTAAGAATCACTGATAACACTGCTCTCTCTGTTTTGCCTCTGTCTCTCTTTCTCTTTCTGTCTCTGTCTCTCCCTGTCTCCCTCTCTGTCTTTCTCTGACTCTGTCTCTGTTTCTCTCTCTCTCTCTCTCTCTCTCTCTCTCTTTCTCTCTCTCTTTCTCTCGTGTGCCTACTCTGGTAAAAAAGGAAGGAGATGGATAACTAGTCTGTGCCCAAGCCTATGGCCTCTTCACAGTCCACATTCTCTGAATCTTGTAACTGATGGTAATAGAACATCTGCTGAGCCTGTTTCTATCCTGCCTACTCTTGTTGTGACATATCTCATGTTGCCCACTAGCTTCCATGTACCCTTCTGTCCATCATCTCCAACATGAAATCCCTTTCTCCTCCCTGTCACCCCACCTTTTCCTTCTGTTTCCTCTTTCCTGGGCCTAGCACTCCTTATACCCCTCCATCAAACCATTTCCCTTCTGTGTCCTCATGCTGTACCATTAATGCCCCCTTTGATACTGCCCACAACCTCACGATTATTCCAAGCTCAGGAGACGCAGGTGCCATGCAGCCTGCTAATGTGTCTCAGTGGGCCTCTGTCCCCAATCCCTCCTGCCTGACAAGGCTGGAATCCTAATTCCTCAGCAGCTCCCTTGCTTGTAGCAGCATCACCAGGAACTTTCATCTTTTCATCTCCCCCACTGAGGATTCTGAGAGTGCTACCACAATGAAGCATTGATAGTAGGAGTGGGGGCTGCAGTCCCGACAAAGGGTCCCAAAGATGAGACACGAGGAAGGGGGTGCTCTACGGGGTTATAGAATGCCTTGCAGATGGGAACAGAATCACTCTAAATGGGGTACTGTGCTGTCACTTGGAGAGGGAGTGACAGGGGCAAGTGTGGGCCATTTGAAATGACGCTCTTGTCAGCTGTAACCGCGCAATCGCAGCCGCGTGCAGGGCCCCTGAAGCTCCCAAAAAATATCAGATGACTCATACTTCAATATTCAGTCAGTGTTCTGATTTGGGAGGTGGGAGCCACACAGCTCATTATAATTCTTGCTCCATTTCCTGAAAGCTGGGCCTGCTGTTTTCCAGGCTGTAATAGGATTGGTCTCACAAAGCAGAGACCAGGGGGGCCGCGGCTGTGTGGGTGGAAGGTATGGAAAACTAATACTGCTGTCCTGAGGGGAGAAGGGGAAGTTTGTTTTCTCTTTTTGTTGTTTTTGTTTTTTTCTTTTTGCTAATAAAAAGTAAGAAGAAAGATATTCATATTCTTTGTTCATTCATTCAGCAAACATTTATATTTATAGAGCTAGCTAGCTTGGTTGTTTGCTAGGTGCTGGGGGAAGAAGGACTGCACCCAAACCTGAGGGGCTGGAGGATAAGCTAGGAATGAGATAAATGATTCCAACACAACACCTTAGGGTGTTGTAAGGGAGAGGTGTTCTGTTGTTGTTGTTTTCTTTTCTTTTCTTTTCCAGATAGGGGGTGGTTCTGTGGATTAAACAGGTAGACACTTTCAAGAAACTAAATATTCCACCTTTTTTCTCAGCTGATAAGTAACTTCATTTAAAGCATAAGCCAGCCAGGCAGCCATTTCAACAGTATCCATTTTCAAATGACTACAACAAAATGGCTTCTTTTTAGACTTCAGAGCATTCCAGAGAGTGTCTCAGGACCTTCAAAGGAAGAGCTTATTCTTTTAAGATATGAGCACTATGTACTATTGCATTTTTTATATAATTGTTATATGCCAGATTTTTCTCAGCACTTTAAATATATCATCTCAGCAACTCTCCTGCCAGCGTCTCCAGACAGACTTTATTATGCCCATTTTAGCAAAAAATACCAGGGATTCAAGAGAAGCAATGACTCATTCCCAGTCACAGAGCATTTTCCCCAGACTTCAGTTCTGCTTTAACCAACAACATCCTTGCTCTTCACCTTAGACTATCCTGCATCCCCTTGACATTGGGAGATTGTGATGTCAGGATTAGAAGTGCTAGAACAGACAGTTTGCTACCACATCTCACCACAGGGTGTGTGGTTCAAATGGGCTTCTGTTCTCAGCCTCAGAGCACTGGAAGATCATGAAATATGGACTCCATCATCATCACTATCAATGCCATTACAGCCCTTGCATGTAGTCTTAAAACATTTTATTAAGTTTTTTTGTTGCTGTTGTTTCTTTTTTAATTCTGGCTGAAAGATAATGCCAAGAGCAAAGTCGGTACATCAGGAGACTTCATGGTCATATGACTATAAGTCCATCATTTCAGCTTGGCACTTCTGTGGCCATGCTTACAAAATAAACCTGACAATTCCTTTGCAGGGAGAAAAGAGCTGAATTTTACTGAGCCCTTAATGCCTACCAAATTTGAAGGTATAATTTGTAGAAAAAATCATATAATTCTTACAACATTCCCGTTTGCTAGGAGGAATGACTGGAAAGGCTAAGAAAATGGTCCACTGTCACCTCTGTTTATGTAAAAAAAGACAGAATTTTATCCAATCGCTGTTGAAGCTTGAATCACAAAGTCATTGTCTAGGGAGGCTCAAGTGAGAAGCTAGGAGTAAAAATGCCCAGTGCATGGTAAAGACGACTAGACAGCTATGCAGAACTATTTGTAGCATGGAAGACAGCCAAAAGGTGACTTCCATGAAATGGGGGGAATAAAAGAGAGCTCTCTTACATATTTTTGCATTTTTGTTGTTGTTGCTTCTTATTGGTTTATGGATTTGTCTTCATTGAAATGTTTAAGCAATGGAATGTAGGTAGAGACACTGGTATCATTTGCAGTTGGAAAAGCAATGGTTAGTGGTTCTAAATATACAGTTTGCAACAGAACTGCTGTACAATTGAGAATTTAGAACTCTGGAAAACTGAGAAACATATACTTTTATTGAATGTTATGAAAAGCCACTGTGAGTATCATGCCAGATGATCCATGTGGAACCACTACATGAATTCTAGAATATGATGCAATGAAGCTTGGTTTTTGTTGACAGGGTTGAGCATGCCATAACTTCCTCTGAGAAAGGCATGGAGAGCATTGAATCCTCCAATGCTGACATTAAATACATAAATACATAAATAAATAAATAAAGGCTTGTGAATCCTACATATATGGCATTTTTCAATTCTCATAGAGAAAGTATATTTATGTTTAGAGGTTCTTTACATGATTTAGCCTCATCCAGAAAGTGCATTTGTGTTAGACACTTTATTTCCTAAAACAAACTTTTCAGTGCCGATTATATAATGGAATGGATAGAGATTAATGAACACCCCAATATTTAGTCCAACCCCTCCTCTTTAGAGATGTTCACAAAGAATGTTAGAAGAATAAATTACCAAAGTGATACAACAACTTTATGACAATACGCAGCATGAAAGTGGTTTTATTAATTCACTCTACATTCTCTTGTAATTGATCTGCTTATTCTTTTTAGTGTGTGTGTATGTGTGTTTTCATATTTGTTTGGGTGGGACTGTAGCTGGTTTTACATGCACATGAGTACATAACTCGGATATTGTCCTTCAAGAGCCATCACATTTGTTTTCTGAGTCTCTTTCACTGTGTCTTAGGATTCTCTAATTAGACTATGCTATGTAGTAGGTCTCATGTATCCTCTTGTCTCTGCCCTCCAAAACTTGAGATTATAAGTGTTGGCCACCATGCCCAATGTCTTACATGTGTATTTGAGATTAAACATAGGCAAGCATTTTTCTAACTAAGCCATCATTCTAACCTACTTTTCATTGTTTTGGAGGCTCCATCGTGCATGGTCAGTTGTATGATATACCTCACAATCCTATGGATGGAAGCTAACATTCTCCTTTTTTCTTCCTTTTTAGAACAATTCAGCAGTGGCTTGCAAGGGTCCAGTCACTTCTCTACTGCAATGAGAATGGGTTCTGGGGAACCTTTCTGGAGAGCCAGAGGAGTTGTGTGTGCCATGGTAGCACCACGCTGTGCCAGCGCCCTATCCCATGCATCATAGGTGGGAACAACAGCTGTGCCATGTGCAGCCTGGCCAATATCTCGCTATGTGGCTCCTGCAATAAGGGCTACAAGTTGTACAGAGGCCGTTGTGAACCACAGAACGTGGACTCTGAGCGGAGTGAGCAGTTCATCAGCTTTGAAACCGACCTGGACTTCCAGGACTTGGAACTGAAGTACCTGTTGCAGAAGATGGACTCGCGCCTCTATGTCCACACTACCTTCATCAGCAATGAGATTCGCCTTGATACATTCTTTGACCCTCGGTGGCGCAAGCGTATGTCCCTTACTCTCAAGAGCAACAAGAACCGCATGGATTTTATCCACATGGTGATCGGCATGTCCATGCGTATCTGCCAGATGCGCAACAGCAGCCTGGATCCCATGTTCTTTGTCTATGTTAATCCTTTCAGCGGGAGCCATTCAGAAGGCTGGAACATGCCCTTTGGTGAATTTGGCTACCCACGCTGGGAGAAGATCCGTCTGCAAAACAGCCAATGCTACAACTGGACTCTTTTGCTGGGCAATCGATGGAAAACTTTTTTCGAAACTGTCCATATCTACCTACGTAGTCGGACTCGGCTACCCACCCTACGTAATGAGACCGGGCAGGGCCCCGTGGACCTGTCAGATCCCTCCAAAAGGCAATTCTACATCAAGATATCTGATGTGCAGGTGTTCGGATACAGCCTGAGGTTCAATGCTGATCTCCTTCGAAGTGCCGTGCAACAAGTGAATCAGTCCTACACACAGGGTGGTCAGTTCTATTCCTCCTCATCCGTGATGCTACTCATGTTGGACATTCGGGACCGAATTAACCGCCTGGCTCCTCCTGTGGCCCCAGGAAAACCCCAGCTGGACTTGTTTTCCTGTATGCTGAAGCACCGCCTGAAGCTGACCAACAGTGAGATTATCAGGGTGAATCATGCCTTGGACCTCTACAACACTGAGATCCTCAAACAGTCTGACCAGATGACAGCCAAACTCTGCTAACCTGGGACACTTTGCCATGGACTTTCCCTTCTGTTGTACAAACACAACAGAACAAAACAAAGCAAAACAAAAGAAAACACACACACACAAACATACACAAATTTGTAAAATGTAATTACTATTCAAAGAAAAGGAGACGGGAAATCTTCATTTGTTGGAAACTAAAGTGTTATAGCAACTGTATAAAACCATGGGGCATGTCTGTTACTTCTATATTCTGTCATGAAGAAGGGTCTCAGACTTTTGTGGCACTTTGAGGTGGTGGCTTCTTGGGGCTCAGGTGCTTCATGGAGGTGGGGAAAAGGGAAGAGCATATGCAATGAATTGTAAAGACCTCTGCTGTGCAGGTGCTAAGATTATACACTAAGAGAGAGAAAGAGATATATGTAATGTACCTCTACACTGCCATTTTTCCTTGTGAGAGGAAATGGACACAGATAAAGAAGATATTTCTTCGGTTAAGATTTCTTCCCTCTTTATGCTTAATTCTTTGTGCTTCTTTTGACGCTCTGATGGGGACTGGGGGGTGGGGGTGCAGTGACACTGCAGTCTTACCCATATGGTTTCATTACATCTCAATAAACTCAAGCTAATGGAAGCTGGGTAATAGGTGGGATTGGGAGAACTTAAACTGACACAGTTTTAGAACAGTCAATAACCTTAGATATTAGCTCCTCAAACTCCTTAGTTTAGAAATTACGGCCAAAAGGAAGCAGCATGCTCATGAATACATCGATAATACCTGCCCCAATAAGAGTTTGAATCTGACCTTATGTTACCCTTGCCAACACACATTCTTTCTAAGCACTCTGAACACTTTTATGTTTTCCTTTTTTAAAATTTTATTTTATATTAATCACAGGTTATGGTACTTTGTATCCCAGCCGTAGCCCCCTCCCGCATTCCGCCCTATCCCCCACCCCCACCCCTATCTCCTTCCTGTCCCTTTCCAAGTCCACTGATAGGGGAGGACCTCCTCCCCTTCCATCTAACTCTAGGTTATCAGGATGTTTTTTACTTAAAATGTTTTAAGAAAACATAGAAGATTTCTCTATTCAACATTGTTTGATAGTTATTTTACTTGTGCAAAGAAAAATATTCCACATACTTTCTCCAAAAACAAATATAGTAGCATATTGTTCTGAAATTATTTTCTTAATAGAGATAGTTTAAATTCAAGATTAGCCAATGATGAAGTAATAATAGTATGATATGAGGTTTATTGCTGTATTGGAGTATAAAAGGCTTCCCAAATACTTTTTAATTACTGTTAGATTAACTTCTAATACACATAAGCACAGTACTCATGCATCAACCACTTGCCACACATGTATACACAGTATAAATATTACCCACTCTTATGAACAAGTTAGGTTTAATAGAATGAGAGACTCATTCTACTTAGAAAGCAGGCTGATCTCAAAATACTTCTGCACAAGATTTGGGCAGACATTGCTTATTAGCCTAGGAGCTCAGCATTTTTTTTTTTTATCACAAGGTGGTACTTGTAAGAGGTAGTTCTCTGCCATTTGCATCCTCATTTGTACATTGGGAGTGAAATGCAGAATCATGAAGGTGTACAGTAAAGAACAGAGGTACTCTGGTCTAAGTCATCACTGTTCGCCATTTGCTTGCCTGAACGGGAAACTGCTTTAGAACCATTTTCCACTTTTCTTGAATGTTGCTTTCACGAAAGAAAAGAAGTAATTCTCATTTCAGCTTATGCTATAAAAGCTGTGTAATGATTATATATCACTCTATACTCTACGCATTTCCCGTACCCAGCATACACTGACTCTACTTCTATTATGTGTATTTGTCATTCATAATACTTTTCCTATCACCTAGGTATGATGTCACCAGAATAACACATGAACCCCATCCATGATACTTTAAAATGAAAAAGGGGGGTTGACTGTACAACAGGAGAATTTCATGGTTTCTTCCCCCACTTTCTGACTTCTTTTTTTTAATTTTTATTTTTTTAAAGATTTATTTATTATTTATACAGTATTCTGCCTGCATGCAGACCTACGTATCAGAAGAAGACACCAGATCTCATTAGAGGTGGTTATGAGCCACCATGTGGTTGCTGGGAAGTGAACTCAGGACCTTTGGAAGAACAGCCCCTGCTCTTAAACTCTGAGCCATCTCCCTAGCCCCCCTTTTTAAATTTTTATTTATTACAATTTATTCACTTTGTATCCCAGCTGTAGTCCCTCCCTCAACACCATCCAATCCCACCTTCCCTCCCTCCTCCTTCCCCTCTCTGCCCCTCCCCAGTCCACTGATAGGGGAGGTCCTCCTCCCCTTCCATCTGACTCTAGCCTGTCAGGTCTCATCACGACTGGCTTCATTGTCTTCCTCTGTGGCCTGATAAGGCTACCCCCACCTCTTCAGGTATCTCCTGGTTTCTTTAAGTGAAGATGAGAGGAGGATTTGTTCCTAAATCAGCAAATTAAATTTTTACATACTCATTTTTTATAAGAAATAGCACACATTTATGTTTTGTGCTCCCTACAACATGTGTGCATAGATTTTCAAGACTTCAGCTTTTGAAAGATGTAGAGTTCATTCAGTTTGAAAGTCCTTCATGTCAGGAATCACATTATAGAATATCTCAGGGCGTAAGCAGGCCCAGACATTCATCAAACAATTTTTAAGCTTCTGGTAAGCAAATGAAGAATGTCAGAAATATAAATATTGTAAAAAACCCATGTTTTGTGATATTCACATAATTAAGACAGGCATATATATATATACTCATCTTGGTGATATGATGAGTGTCATGGCAGAACCTGGTATGCAGAAAGGAACCCTGAGGAAATAACTGATTGGCTGTCTGAAAAACAAAAAGCTCTATAGAAGAGGTAGGCTCATTTTCAGTGTTGGAAAGTGATTAGAAGTCAGACAAGTAGAAGGAACGTGATGACAAGAGAAAGGATGAAAACAAAATTTAAATATATAAATATAATTTTTAAAAACATTTAGGGAATAGCCATCCTAACAGCATTTAAAAGTGTCATTTTTAAATGTGAATTCTGCCTGGAGAAGTGAGAATGTTGGTTCTCTAGGACAAATAGAAACAACTATCCACAATCATGACTTAACTAAATTCACATACTGATTACCTTCAGTTCATTTTTTCTCTCCTTTATCTCCAACTTCCAAGGACTTCCCATAACTCCAAACTGAAGTCCTCTTGCAAGGTACAGAGCTTGGAGTTTTGTTAGGCAATCTTCATCTCCAAAACAGTACTGCTTCTCCCTCATCATAATGGCATTAGGACCTTCAATCCAAAGTCCTCATCAGTCTTCACCAAAGGTATGTGTGGGAAAAGCCACTTCCCCTTCATCTTAGAAATATTGAGTCAGTCATTTACTCTTGGAGATACATACAGTACATGATGTTGAAAGGTTATGGAAATACAAGCATTTTCAAAAGAAAAATTAAATCACTAAAATATATTCTAAGATTAAGGGAAAATTATTTGCACTGATGAGCACAACAATACTGTAGAGCTCCATTGTCTCTTAGTCCTTTGAATGAGAAAAGTCCCCTCTAACTGTGAAGAAGAGAATCCAGAAGCCTTTGAGTGGGATTTTAATTCAATTAGTTTCTTACCAATTTGATGCAGAGTCTGAGGACTTACAGTCTCTGATTAATATGCTGATGCTAAGACACAAGAGTGAACAAAATGCCCATTTGGATATGCTCAGAAGTAAGGCATGTCATCACCATGGAAACCACAGAAAGCTGTTAATTAGCTATCAAATAAAATCATTGGAAAATTCTAGACCATGGCATATCTGCCCTTTTTAACATAGGGGGCAAAGAGAGAGGCACACTAACAGTAACACTCTCTTTAGAGATTAAAACCATAGTTACCCAGAGACTACATCTTGCAATGCGGAAGAAATGTTAGTCTGTAAAACTAATAAACAATATACAGTGACACGTTGAGGTTTTTCTGGTAGAAGAATATAATTTCTCAAATGTAGTTCATTCTTTGGTTGTCTAAACTGAAATAAAATTATTTTAATGATTAATAATTTATCCTATTCACTGTTTTCCGAGAAGAAAGAAGAAAATGATTATGATAAAAAAATGGATCCACTAGATGGTGATAAATGATCAAGAGAAGATATCACAGCAGCAAAAGGGGAGGAGTGAGTAACTGCTAATGGAATAGATGCTGAACATATCACTTGCCAATATCTAGAGGAGGAATGTGAAAATTAAGAAGACAAAAAAGGAGAAAAGCAAAATAACCAGCTACATAAATAGATATTACTAAAACATGTTAATCCAAATCACAAAAATATAATTTTATAAAACTGACTTGTTAACAAAAGTTTGTCAGGTTATAAGTTATTGATTAAAAAAAAGTAATCATAATAAAGTTTGAAGACAAAAGGATAAGTAAATATATGCTAGAAAAGTTCCAGTAAAAAAAAAGTAGATGCTGCATTGTTAGTTACTGTCAAGAGAACTCATGGACCTAGATATTATTAGTATAAAAATAGGTACTTTATTAAGAAGAATAGACAGACAACTAAACACATAAAGAAGATGCTTAATATTAAATGAATATTTAAAGATTTTTCAAATTTCAGCAATAAGGAATTATGAAAAAAAGTTTTATCTTCAGTTTTAATCACTAACTGTGAGCTTGGTGCCCTTTTTATTATCTCAAAATGAATGGTCACCTAGACTAATCATGTAACGAAAACAAGAATCTACCTTGTAGAGTTTCAACTAATGGTTTACCCAAATCACAGGCATGTGGTTTATATGCATTCTTTACAATCCTTCCTGCCTGCTCACCTCTGTCACCATTGTCACATCATAATCATCTTCATCACCATCATCATCATCACCATCTTACTCAAAGAAATTTTTGCAACTAAGGATCAGCCAAATTCTTGTATGGTGACAATGATCTCAGGTTGAATGGAGGTTAGTTTCTTCCTTCCATTTATCTAGATCAGCAGGTACAGGCTGATAAACCTAAAAGTTCTGAAGAAAAGTGTCTCTTATGGGACCTCTATCTTGGTGTTGTTTCTTCTGAACTAGCATCAAAAGCTACAGATATAAGCACAATCATTATTTACCCTTCAGCACCTAATCTGTCAGCATACCGAGCCAAGGCTAAGGTAACTATGTTGGCTTGTAAAAACTCTTCCTTTCTCAATAAGCTTCCAGATCAAGAAGGATGCAAGTGTGAAATGGGATCGACACGAATCAAGTATAAGGAGATCACCTCAATGTTGTTATTTAGACTCAGCAGATAGATAGTAAATGATGGAGGAAACATAAAACTCTTTATTTCTTTATTTACATAGGTACATATGTCTTTGGGAGATGTAAAAGATTTGGTCTTTTTCTTAATAAAAAAATGTATCTTTACATATGCTTTTGAGCAACACTTCCATGATCCCTTAACAGTTCCTCTTGAGCATTTTAAAATGTTGCAAAACTTGAGTCCATATCTGTGATCAATTTTACACTGCACTTTAGTTCCCCTTTGACCCACTGAAGCACAATTTCCTCTAAGACAACATATCAAGTCTATGCACTTTATGTGACACCATCATGCCCTGTATCATTGTTTACTAAATTATGGACCAGTTGATAGGAATGATAAAGTGATTACTTTAGTGAAAACCAACATATTCTAGCTCTAAACATATTATATTAATTTTTGCTTTAAAAGTGCTAACTAAATAATGCAGAATTGCATCAAAAATCAGTGGATTTGGGGAGATTATAAGAAAAAAAGCTTTGACATTATATCAGAGCAGAGAGAGCCTAACTCACCATCCCAGTATAGTGTAGAATATGATGTAACTGGGAAGATTTCTGAAGATGCTAGAGAAAAACTTTCCCTCTATTCCTTGGAAAAGGCAAATGGATACCATGTATTACAAGTTCACTTTCTCCCTCAGTTAGTATCTGATCTTCAAAGCCAAAATGCCTTAGTTGGAGGATATTTTCAAATGCTCATTTTCCCAGGAAACAGAACCTGCATTAGAGCTAAGGCTCTCCAATCTTGGTCACACGTGTAAATGGGACCATTCCCCTTAAGGAAAAACAAACAAACAACAATGAAACTACTTTATAAAATTTGAGATAAAGCTTGAATGGAAGAATTGTTGATCTGAAAACCTAAGTTTTGGTACTGCTTTTATGAAATATGTCTGTGTTCTCTCGGTCTAGCCATTTCTACAAATCTTGGACAGCACAGAAAATTGGTCTCACTTTGTCACAAAACTGGGTAAGTGAGGAAATTATAATGTTCTTACAAATTAGAGGATGATTATAAACACTGCCAAGCATTGGTTAATTATATGGTGTTATCATACAGTACATAATTATCAATTAATACTAATGTCACCTGATATTTTGTTAGTGCACAATAGTTGTTTCACCCAGGTAATAGATTTCCCTAATTATAAAGTGCCTACAAAACCAGAAATAGAATTTGTGTTTTCTGATTTCCAGATTAGATATTTTACCAACTATTTGATGATGTTCCTAACATGAGAAAATAGCAAAGGTTTCAGAACAATAGCTAGAAGTGCTGACTTAGAGTTGAAAAGCAAGCCTGAAGCTCTGCTATTTATTAGCTGTGGAAATTAAATGAGCTTTTTAGACTCTCTCTGATTCAATTTCTTAATAGGTCTTCTGTAACCTGGTTGTTATAAGAATTAAGCATTTTTAAAAAGTCTGAGAAGAGTTGGCATGTAAGAAGCCTATCTATTTGGTAAATAAATGTCATAAAATACAATTTATATAGCAGTGCATATTAATGTAATAAAAGCTGTAATTGAGCTCACTTTACAGACTAAGTAGAATAGGAAGAACTTTATGAAGGGTATCTATGCAGTAGTACATTTAAGCAACAACAATGCAATACTGAAACTTAATAATTATCAACCATAGAAGTGTACTTTTCATCCATATGAAGTTGTGAAGTCCAAAATGAGGCATCAGTATATTTGATGTCTGGTGCAGGAAGGGAATGTTTCTTTAAGGTGGCACATCCTACATGACATCACACAGTAAAGGAGAAAACAAAATTCTTGCAAGCCTCTTTTAGAAAACATTAATCCCACCCATGATGATAGAATGCTCACAAATTAACCACTTCCCAATGTTTCCACATTAGGTAATGTGATATAGTATTTTAGTTTGTTAGGGGAACATCAATGTGCAGACTATAGCATGCTGTTAATTTCATAACAATATAAGAAGTTTAATCTTATTATCACCTTAGTCTTAAAAGGTATTTCACCTGTCTTGACAAAATAATAAGGTCCTCGTGATCAGTTATTGTCTAAAAACATGATTTATAGCTATGTAAAACAACATTCATTGCCTCAGTAATTTCAAAAAGATGTGCAACAATGAGATCTGAAGGAACTAACCAAACTTTGCAAGTCCTGTGCACCATATTTTTATCACAGAAACAGAAAGCCCTTCCATAAGCCAAAGTCAAGGATAATGCTAAATGCACTAACACCAGGATCATACACTCCAGCAGAAGCAAAGGAGGAGCAGGCTATCTGGCACAGATTTTTTCACCTGGAATAGCATCTCTGGCTCAGAGCCCAGATATAGCTCTTGATCCTCTCCAGTAGCTCAAGAAGACTACTCCAGGAAGAGCTACTACATCTTTGGCCAAACACCATTTATGTGTCCATAGCTCTTCCTTGAGAAAGAGCAATATCAACGGATTGAAATGCAGAGCTTATGAATAGTGGCATGGGTCAACTGAAGTCAGGAGATGAAAACTTTCATATCTTCTCTAAAGAAATGAAATAAAAGAGGAGTGGCTGCCCAGCTGCATAAATTCTCTGTGTCAGTATTATACATGGATCCAGAATCAGCTGATCCAAGGCTCCAGAATGCTTAATCCAGACTCATCCTGTATAATCAAGATGTGTCCAGTGGGTATTTTTAGAATAAATGATGTAGAAACAGGGACTTCTATAGACAGTTAAAAGGATCTGTGAAGATATTGTCATCAGTAAACTCCCTACTCTCACACTGTTTGCTCTTATAATTTACATCTCATGGTGCCCAAAGTCAGGGAGTTAACATTGTTGATCAAAGCATATACACCCCGTCTTTCTTTTTCAAAAGCACTGGAACTTGGATAGATCAAATGAAGACACTGTAGTATGATGCAGGTTTAGATATATTTATAACAGTTCATTTGACATATGAACACTCTTGAAAGATGACTATAAATACCATTGTTAGCTCAGCGAAAGGCTTGCCATCATGACTAATGACATAAATGTAATTTCTGGGAACCTCATAGCGAAAAGTAAGAATCAATTCCCCAAAGCTGTCTTTTGACCACTGCATATGTGGCATGTCAAACACATATACACACACACAATTAGTACACACATATGACACATGTAAATAAAAATTAGATTAAACAACTTAACAGCACTCACAAGTTTACTAAGGTCATTTTCAGCTAGGTATCAGAAAATGGGATTCTGTACACAATGACAATGGAAGAAAAAAGGAACATAATTTTACTGAGCACCTAACTTGTCGCAGATGCTTGATATGTATCTTTTTTAATCCTTAGAAATCCATGAGAAAGTTCTCATTATTCCCATCATATAGGCTAAGAAAACAGAGCAGCCAAAATAAGTTTGGTTCACTTTTCAACTTAACATAAATACTAAGTGCTTAGGCGTAATGGCTCTGAGGCCTGAAGGGTTCAATTTTTGGTGTCATCCTTTGTAAATAGGATGATTATTGAAGGCCACTTGATTCCTGTGTAGTTCTATATACTCACCTGTCACTTGCGCACAATTTCTGCCTCCCAAATTGCCATAAGATATTTCTTTACTTAGACTACCTCCCACCCCGTATAGGAACACTGTTAAAGCCTGGATACTGTTCCCATTTACAGAGAACAGAAGTTTAAACTTCTTGATTCCTTTGAGCTATGCATGATCCACCCCCATGATTTGAAATTATTTTCAAACAATGTCCTTTGTCAAATATGTGGCCTATTTCAAATCCCTTCGATTAAACACTGAAGGGAAGATTTAGAGACAAGTCTTTATCTCATATAAGTTAATATGTGAATAGATACATTAAATGTATCCTAAGTCCCAAAAGAGGGCTGGAATTAGAAGGTAAATTTTTAAAAAGGAGTAAATATGGAATCATAAACAGGACACTGAATTTGTGAGGAAAGAAGCCCTCAATAACTGTTCTCAGTATCCTCTCTCAACAAACTTGGTACAGCTTCACCCCATTTCCAGGCAAATAGGCATGTTGCTTAGCAACCCTTCCGAGAACAGCAGCAGCACAAGCTCAGTGCTGGAGCATTAGGGGCTGCTACTGCAGTCCTGCAAAGGACTGAACTTTCACTTAAATCTCCACCTTCAGCACAAGGGACACCTGCAAATTGGAAGCATCTGGAAGAAGAGACCTCTGAGGGATAAGACTGAAGAGAAGGCAAAGAAAAAATATTCAGTCTAAATTAGTGGAAAAATAGAGTGACTTTTTTTTATTCCCTTCAAACCCTGCAGAAACTTGATGTGCTCAGAGAATTGCCAAGCAAAGGACCTGGTGAGTCTGCTTTATTGAATTTTGACATGGCAATTGAGGACAGCAGGACATAACCAGTTCGTGGTTCATGTGGGCAACTATCTTACAGCTTCAGGCACTTGATTACTACCTACAGGTTCAACCTCAAAACAGTATCTGGGAAAAATATTGTCCTCAGCAGAGATAAAAGATGTTGGAGGTCAAATTCTATACTCAATTCATTCATTCAACAGATAGTTTTCAATGCCAATATTTTATAAAGGAAGTCAACAAGTATCTTTCAGTGTGATATTTGGTAAGAATGGGGGAGTATAAGATGCTACTGGAGTATACAGAGAGTATTAATTATAAATCATAAGTCAAGTGTTGTTATGAGAAGGAAATAGTTATTGATCCTTGCAGAGATTGTGCTGTATTGCAGGTTCACCTGGAACAAAAGAGTAATAACAAAAATAAGAACTGAAGGGTTTGGATGCAGAGTATTATTCAAAACGGCATGAGTATTTTGTTTGTTTTTTTGTTTTGTTTTGTTTTTTTTT
>CM053743.1:1208059-1221723 GCA_028658305.1 Pachyuromys duprasi
TCAATCACAGGTTAGGTACTTTGAATCCCAAGCGTAGCCCCCTCCCCCATTCCCTCCTACCCTCCCACTCCCTCCCTCATCTCCTTCTTCCCCGCCCCCTCCAAGTCCACCAACAGGGGAGGACCTCCTTCCCTTCCATCCAACCCCAGCTTATCCTGTCTCCTCAGGGCTGGCTGCAAAGTCCTCCCCTGGGATCTAGTTTAATCACACCTCTCTAACCTTGTTTTTCTGGGCAATAGTCATAGCTGGAAGACAGAGGAGCGCTGTATATTAACTATGCCTACCTGATTCAGGAGGAAGGAAGGGTGACCCAAAGACTTTCCATACAAATTTGAATTTCAAGAATAAAGACACCCCAAAGCCATTTTTATGCACTTTTACATGGTAAAACTCAGAGTAAATGTCACCCATGAGCCTTACTTGAAAAAAAAAGATGTTCATAAAAGCAATTCAACCACAAAATGAAGCAAAAAAAAACCAAAAAACTTTATAAAATGGAAGTACATTGGCAGCAAAGTTGCTTACAACAAAACTTTATTTTCTTTTGTTTTGTTTTTGTTTTTTTTAATTTATTTAATTTTTATTTTATATGCATTATTGTGAGGTTATCAGATCCCTTGGAATTGGCATTACAGACAGTTGTGAGCTGCCATATGGGTGCTGGGAATTGAACCCAGGTCCTTTGGAAGAGCAGACAGCTCTCTTAACCATTGAGTCATCTATCCAGCCCCACAACAAACTTTTTGACTTCTTTTAATTTAGAGCTGAGTTCAAAGGTAGCTAAAATTCTGTAGTGTGAAAATTATTATGTGTTATAAACTGGAAATTTATATGAAAATGAAAGTAACAAAACTGAAAATGAGATAAATGATAGAACTAAAATTTAAAACACAACTTTTAATATGACAAGGTGAACTAATGCATTAAAAAATTCTGCACACATCATGAAGTTGGAAGTTAAAGAAAATGCTTCTGAGAATTCTAAAATATTAACAAAGATACACTATCCAAACAATATTACCTCAGAAACCAAGCTATAAGCTATAAGCACAAGTTAAATAGAGTAAAATTTATGAAATAAAAAAGATACATTTTACTGACTTAGCCATGAAGACATCATTCCTCCTAATGTCAATTAAATTTTTGTAAGAAAACTATAGAAAATCTCATAATTAGACACAAACAATTTCTGTAGGACTTACTAATTAAACTCATAAATTTTAAATGATCCATTAAGCAGACATTTAAAAATGCCTACTTAAAAGATCTGACATAATATATATATATATATATATATATATATATATATATATATATATATACTCAACAAAGCATATATGTTCAGTTGTATGCCAGAAAATATCAAATACCTGCTGTTTACATGTGTCATGGAACTTGTGTGTATCCCAGTCTTGTGGTTGTCATTTATTAATACTTAAACAATGATTAAAGCTAAGAGAAAATGCTGAAGGAAAGAAGGCTCAGCTGCTAAGGATATGATGCATTAACACAAGGAGAGGACTTTTGTATCACAGAACCACTTAGGATTCTGCTCAGAGAGACCTGACACACACTTCAGGCCTTTGTGTGTACCATCTCTCTCTCCTCTTTCTCTCTCGATCTCTCTCTCTCTCGCGCGCACACACACACACACACACACACACACACACACAAACATACACACATAGGCATGCCCATACACATTTTAAAAACAATACACAATAAAAATAATAAGCCAAGAAAAACGAAAGACCTTTCCATGCATTTTGCCCAAGGTTTCACTATGAGTCTCAGCCTCAGGTTTGATAAATTGATCAGTAGAGTCTTTCAGAGGCCATCTGTGGTAGGTTCAAATAACTGGGCCCTAGGGGCACTGAAGAGACTACTACCCCAACCAAGGACCATGCATACAGAGGACCTAAAACCAGTGCTCAGATGTAACCCAAAGACTCAGTTTCCAAGTAGGTACCTTAGAGTACCTACAGAGCAGGGGCTGTCTTTGGCATGAACTTGCCTGGCTACAGAGGAAGACAATGCAGCTAGTCTTGATGAGACCTGATAGACTATGGTCAGATAGAAGGGGAGGAGGACCTTTCCTATCACTGAACTAAGGAAGGGACACAGAAGAGAAGAGGGAGCGAGGGTGGGATTGGGAGGAGAAGAGGGTAGGGGGCGATAGCCAGGATACAAATTGAATAAATTGTAATAAATGAAATAAAATTAAAAATAAAGAAAGATGAAAGATAATGTTTTGATCTGAATATAAACAAAATGGGCTGAAGATAAGACATTCATAAATACCATCTATTACAGCCTCTAATACAAGAAGGAAAGCACAGCAGAAATTGTTAAGTGTGTAGAAGATACAAATAACAAAGATGCCAAATATAAAGCTATAGAGATAGGGGTAATTATGTTTAGAGCAAAATTTGAGCTAAAAAAATCACTCTGTTCCAAACATGAAAATAAATTAATTAATCATTTCTCTAAAGGATTGAAAATGAAAAACAAAATAAATATAAGGAAAACAACGTGAGAATTAATAAGTAAAATAAAAATTAACGATTTTGAAAATAAAAACTATAGGATTAATGAATGTAATGAAAAGTTTTTCTATGTGGGAAAATAGGTTATTTATCAACTAATTAGAAATGTGTATAATTGTGTTGGAGGTGATGTAAATAAAGAAAAAAGACAATATTGACATTAGAAAAAGGATAGAATAAAAAAGGTCAATATTTTCTCTGTTAAATGCATAGTTTAAAAACTTAGTAAATAGAATGTGATTTTACCTAAGTAATTAAACTAATAAATTATGTTTAATGTAATTTATTTATTTGTATATCAATCACAGGTTAGGTACTTTGCATCCCAGGTGTAGCCCCCTCCCCCCCTCCCTCATTTCCTCCCAGTCTCCCCATCCCTCCGTCATCTCCTCCCCGCCCCCTCCAAGTCCACCGATGGGGGAGAACCCCCTCCCCTTCCATCTGACCCCAGATCATCTTCTCTCCTCAGGGCTGGCTGCAATGTCCTCCCCTAGGATCTAGCCAGGCTGTTACTCCCTGGCATGTATGGGGGAGGGTCAAAGAGCCAGCCATCAAGTTCATGACAGAAACACTCCCTGTTCCCCTTACTAGGGTCTTCAGTTGGACACCAAGCTACCATGGGCCATATCTGAGCGGGGGTTCTAGGCCATATCCATACATGGTTCTAGGTTGGAAAAACTGTCTAGTAAACGACCCCTGTGCCCTGCTCAGTTTGGTCTTTGTGGAGCTCTTATTCTTCCCAAGTCTTTCTAACTTCCCCTATTTTAATTATTATTTCCTGCCCTCTGCCGAAGGCTTGGTTGTGAGTCTTAATATCTGCTTTAATACATTGCTATATTGATTCTTTCAGAGGCCCTCTTTGGTATGCTCCTGTCCAACTAATAAGTTATATTTGAGACATTTTTTCTGGGAAATAAAAGTCCATTCCAGTTTAAATATAACATTACCATTAAACATTATATAAATAAACTAAAAGGAAATATCCTCATAATTACCTGAATAAATACTCAATAATTATAACATTTACTTATTATAACATTTATTCGTACTTAAAATGTTTTATGAGTCTAAAATGGTCACACTATGGAAGGCCCTTGCCTACTTGATCTGGCTCTGAATTCTGGGATTACATACATGAACATCACGCCTGTTTTTGTTGATGTCTGTTTTACTTTGTTGAATGGTTTCATTATTCATTTCCTTTTAACGTTTAAGAAAATATTAAGCAGATAGACTGCTTCTTTAGTGCTATTCTAATCAAAAGTTTGTGAAGTTCGAAAGAGAATATTAAAGACAGAAAAAGGAGAAGAAAACAGTGTTGACTGCTGCTAAACATAGACCTCGGGTAGATGAGGTGACAGGTGAGATAAACTAAATTAAAAGCCAGTGGAATGATTCCTAAGGATATTCTGCTAAACTTGAAAATAACTGCCTTGTCCAGTTGTCATCAGAGAGTTTTCCTTTGGAAGCAGATGGGAGTAAATGCAGAGACCCACAGACAGATATTATGTAGAGTCAAAATTGGAGGCCTCCATCTGGTCCCTCCTTTTGAAATTAAAGGAACTCTGTGAAAGAGCAGGAGGAATAGGATTCAGATGAGGACACCATGAGAGCACGGCCCGCCAAATCTACTAAGCAGGGCTTATATGGGCTCACAGAGTTTTTTTAAAAAGTCTGCATGGGTCCTCCTTGTTGGTTAACTTCTTTAAGTCTGTAGATTTTAGTATGTTAATGCTACGTAGTATAGCTAATATCCACTTATAAGTGGGTATATACTGCTCGTGTCTCTTTGATTCTGGGATATATCCCTCAGGCTGATCTTTTCTATTTCCATCCATTTTCCTGCAAATTTTACAATTTCCTTATTTTTAATAGCTGAATAGTATTCTATTGTGTAAATGTACCACAATTTCTATGTTCATTCTTTGGTTGAAGGACATCTGGGTTGTTTCCAGATTTTGGTTATTACTAACAAAGCTGCTATGAATATAGTTGATCAAATGTCCTTATTGTATGGTTGAGCATTTTTTCGGATATAATTCTCACTCAGAACGGGAAACAGAATAGATACTGGAAGTGTTAGAACACAGGAATGTCCTCTACAAGATTCCAATCACCAGGGGATCAAAGCAGATGCAGAGACTCACAACCCGACTTTGGACAGAGTGCAAGAAATCTTATGGAAGAAGTGGGATATAAAAGGACCCGGAGGGCACAGGAGCCACAAAGAAGACCAACAAAGCCCAAAAAATCAGGCCCCAGGGGGCACTGCGGAGACTGATCCATCAACCAAAGACCATACATAGAGAGGACCAAGAACCCCTGCTTAGATGTAGTCCATAGACAGCTCAGTCTCCTTGTAGATTCCCTAGTAAGAGGTGAAGAAACAGTCTCTGATTTGAACTCAGTTGCCTTCTTCTTGATCACTTCTCCCTGTTTGGGCAACTTAGCCCACAGAGGAAATCCAAGCAGTCCTGATAGGACCTGATCGTCTAGGGTCAGACAGTAGAGGAGAAGGACTTCCCCTATCACTGGACTAGGGGTGAAGTATACAGGGGTAAAAGGGAGAAAGTATGGGACCAGGAGGAGAAGTATTTTGAATACATTTATAATAAAGTTATAATAATAAATATGTAATGGATGTTTTATATTAATGTCTTTATTATTATTATTGTCTTTATCTTAACAGGTATATAATAATAGATGCTTAGATTGAAAGATATGTTAATACTAATTTAAATAGCATACACTATAAACATGTATTGAAACATTTTATGAAAGATCCTATCAGTAAACACGCCTTCTATGGATATTTCATATTGTGAAATGTAAGTTTAATTTAGCTATTTCTAGTTGGTCTTTGCTTACACTCAAAAGTTATTTCTCATTTTTCCTTAATAAATATACATTCACTTTGTAAATGAATGAATGAGTGAATAATTAAGTAAATACATAAAATTTAATTTAAATTAAAATATCTATAATTGGAAAGATCATTTCTTATTTTATGATGTCAGAAATTTCCCAGACACGGGTTATTAAGCAAAGAAATAACATAAATGGTTCTACATAATATTTAGAATTACATCCAAAATCAAAAATAAATAAATAAAAGGAGAAATTTAGATATAGAATACACAGGAAAAACAACTGAAGATTTTTACATAATTTAAAATTTTTTATAACTTATTTACCTTACATCCTGATTGTAGCCCTCTTCCTCATCTCCTCTCAGTCCCACTCTCCCTCCATTATGCCCCCATCTACCTTCCCTATCCCAAAGGAACAGGGAGACCTTCTCCCTTACCATCTGACCCCAGCCTATCAAGTCTTATGCCCAGATTTGTTTGTTCTGTTGCTTTGCCCAAAGTTTGCCCATGAGTCTTAGCATCTGCTTCAATTCCCTATGGGTGAATTCTTTCAAGGACATATATGGTAGGCGCCCATCCTGTTCTCTCTCTTCAATCACTCTGGTGTCTATTCTATTTGCCCTTCTAAATGAGAATTAAGCATTCTCCCTAGAATCCTTCTTGTTATTTAGCTTCTTTAGGTCTGTGGATTGTAGTATGGTTATCCTGTATTAAATGGCTAATGTCCGCTTATAAATGAGTAAATGCCATGCATGTTTTCTGGTTCTGGGTTACCACACTCAGGATGATCTTTTCCAGTTCCCACCATTTGCCTGAAATTTTCATGATTTCCTTGTTTTTAATTAGCTGAGTAGTATTCCGTTGTGTAAATGTACCACAATTTCTGTATCCATTCTTTGGCTAAGAGGCATCTAGGTTATTTCCAGATTCTGGCTATTTTGAATACAATGGTATGAACATATAACTCAAGTTCTTATGGAAAAGCATGTAAAAACAAATAAGTCTATTGAAAAGTGAGAAACTGTACAGAATATCAAATGAATTTCACAAAAAAAGTTCATCTATGTTGAGACAGTAAAACAGCTAAAGAAATACAGAAGAGTAATTTTATCACATTATTTCATAATTAAAGAAAAGAGAATGAAAATCACAGCAAAGTAACGTTTTTCATTTGTTGTTTTGGCTCAGATTAAGAAGCAAATTAATTATCCTTATTACCTACTGAGAGATGGGTACATGGAGAATAGGATTGGCTGATCTACTTGAAATAAAATCTGCACAATTTACCTACTCAGCAATTTCATTTTTAAACAATCCCATAAATACTTTTGACCACATAGGTACAAAGATAGTCTTTATATTTACTATCAAAACTCAATCAAATGAATTAAAAGTATATCCATACAACGAATATACCATAGTTACTCCAAAGATGAAGAGTTTTCTTCTATTCAATTGAAAAAGGATATTCTGTCTATATTCAGGGAAAAATAACAAAGGCAATATATAGAGCAATATTATAGTGTGAGCCCCATCTGTTTTTAGCAAATTTATACAGCATATATACACTAGCAGTTGCTTGGCAAAATATCCATGCACTGTCACACATAAGCATTTACATTACACACACACACAAACTTCTACTAATACAATCACAGTCACAAAGTTTAGTGAAGTGTTCTTTGGAAAGAGGAAAATAAGCCTGTTTTTTCAAGAAACGTATTTTCATTGTTTTTTTTTTCCCACTTAACCTCTTTCCATATCTACCAATGGGTACAGATTTTTTAAATGTTTTAAAAATTCTTCTCTCGTATGTCGCATTACTCAGTTTGCAGTTTACCCTAACTACCCACCTCCAAGCTCCCCCTACCTTCCCTGTCCCCCAAATGAACAGCCCTCCCCACCTCGGAGAAGAGCAGGCCAGAGATGCCAACCTAATACTGCACACCAAGCTGAAATACAGCCAGGCATATACCATCACCTCAAGGCTTGACAAGGCAACCCAGTAGGAGGGAAAATGTCCCCAAAGTAGGCAAAAGAGTCAGGATCAACCCCTCTTCCTACTGTTAGGATTTCAAGGAGAACACAAAGCTACTAAGACATAACATATAAACAGAGACCCTAGGTCAGATGATCTTTGCAGATTTCCATGAGTCTCAAGTAATTGCTTCTGTGAGCTGTGTTCTACTACTGTGTCACTGACCTCTCTGATTCCTCCAATTCTTCCTTATCTTAATCCACAAGACTCCACAAAATGAAATTAATGTTGGAGTGTGATATACTGCATCTGCTCCCATCAGTTGCTCTATGGGGACTCTTTGGTGTTTTTGAAGATGATTCTGCTATGCTCCAGTCCCAGCACACTCTGTAAGCAGCAGTCTGTAAGTTATAGGTTTTGTGGCTGGGTTGGTGTTCCAATCCTTCTCTTTTTTTATTAATTACAGGTTAGTCACTTTGTGTCCCAGCTGTAGCCCTTCCCTTCTGCTCTCTCAATCCCACCCTCTCTCCCATTATATCCTCCCATGCAGTTCCTTGAGTCCACTGATAGGGAGGTCCCCTTTCCCTCTTACCCTAGCCTTATCAGGTCTTATCAGGACTGGCCTCATTGTCCTCCTCTGTGGCCTGGTAAGGCTGCTCCCCCTCAGGAGGAGGTGATCAAAGAGCCAGACACTGAGTTCATGTCAGACACAGTCCCTGTTCCCATTACTAGGATACCCACTTGGATACTGAGCTGCCATGGGCTACTTCTGTGCAGGGATTCTAGGTTATCTCCATGCATGGTTCTTGGTTGGAGTATCAGTCTCAGAAAACACTCTTGTGCCCAGATATTTTGTTTCTGTTGCTCTCCTTGTGGACCTCCTGTCCCCTCCAGGTCTTTCTGTCTCTCCCTTCTTTCATAAGATTCCTTGCACTCTGCCCAAAGTTTGGCTATGAATCTCAGCATCTGCTTTTATACCCTGCTGGATAGAGTCTATCAGAGGCCCTCTGTGACAGGCTCCTGGCCTGTCTCCGGTTTGCTCCCTCTTCTGATGTCCCTCTCCTTTGCCTTTCTGAGTGAGGATTGATTAACTTACCCAGGGTCCTCCTTTTTGCTTAGCATTTTTAGGTGTACAGATTTTAGTATTTTGATCCTATATTATATGCCTAATATCCACTTATAAGTGAGTATATAGCATATGTGTCTTTCTGCTTTTGGGATACCTCACTCAGGATGATATTTTCCAGTTCTTACCATTTGCCTGTAAATTTCACATTTCCTTGTTTTTTATTGCTGAGTAATATTCCATTGTGTAAATGTGCCACTATTTCTGTATACATTCCTCTGTTGAGGGACATCTGGGTTGTTTCCAGGTTCTGGCTACTACGAATAAAGCCGCTATGGACATGGTTGAGCAAATGTCCTTGTTGTTTATTTGAGCATATTTTGGATATATGCCTAGGAATGGTATAGCTGGATCTTGAGGAAGCACTATTCTTAATTGTCTGAGAAAATACTAGATTGATTTCCAAAGTGGTTGTACAAGTTTGCACTCCCACGAGCAATGGAGGATGGTTCCCCTATTTCCACAACCTCTCCAGCATGTGTTGTCACTTGAGTTTTTGATCTTAGCCATTCTGATGAGTATAAGGTGAAATCTCAGGGTCGTTTTAATTTGCATCTACCTGATGACTAAGGATGCCTAGCATTTATTTAAGTGTTATTCTTCTATTCCATCCATATTTATCATCCTGCACAAAACTAAAGTCCAGTGGGTCACACACCTCAACATTAAAAAAAGCATACTAAATCTGTTAAAAGAAAAAGTGGCGAAGCACCCTTGAACTCATAAGCACAGGAAACAACTTCCTGAACAGAACACCAACAGCACAGGTTCTAAGATCAATAACCAATAAATGGGATCTCATGAAACTAAAAAGCTTCAAAGCAAAGGACACTGCCATCAGAACAAAACAACAGGCTACAGACTGGGAAAGGATCTTTACCAACCCTATATCTGACAAAGGGCTAATATCCAGAATATATAAAGAAATCACAAAGTTGAAAGCAACAGATCAAGTAATCCAATTTAAAAAATTGGGTACAGTTAAACAGAGAATTCTCAATAGAGGAACAACAGAAGTTTTAAGAGGCAAAATGGCTGCAAGGAATCTTATGAAAGACGGGGAGATAGAAAGCCTGGAGGGGACAGGAGGTCCACAGGGAGAGCAAAGAACCAAAATAAAATCTGGGCACTGGAGTGTTTTCTGAGACTGATACTCCATCCAAGGACCATTCATGGAGAAAACCTAGAATCCCTGCACAGAAGTAGTCCATGGCAGCTCAGTGTCCAGGTAGATACCCTAGTAAAGGGAACAGGGACTGTGTCTGACATGAACTCAGTGTCTGGCTCTTTAATCACCTCCCCTTGAGGAGGAGCAGCTTTACCAGGCCACAGAGGAGGACAATGAAGCCAGTCCTGATGAGACCTGATAGGCTAGGATCAGATGGAAGGGGAGGAGGACCTCCTCTATCAGTGGACTTGGGGAATGGCATGGGATGAGATGAGGGGCTACAGCTTGGATACAATGTGAATAAATTATAATTAATAAAAATAAATAAATTTAAGAAAAAGAGTCAAATGGCCATCTTTCTTATGAATATATAAGAGCTAGATGATATTTTGAAATAATGCTTATACCTTATATAAATAAATTTAAAATAACCAAAATATTTTATCTTGAATAAAAGAACTCAAAGATAAACTATGATGTTTTACATCAAAATTAATTGGTATCTGTGAAGGCATGTAGACTCAGAGTTCCCACCTATCACCAAGCAAGGGTGATCTATATTCAACCTTGAACAAGAAAACACAATGTGGGCATTATGCATTTATCCATAAGCCTTTGTTTCATTCTAATATGGGAATAGTAATAATCATGGTTATAATAATGGTAAGGCCATTATTATCTACCTCATAAAGTCATTGTACAAATTAAGTAAGAAAATGACCATAAAGTTTTATCACAGTTCCTGACACAGTAATTACTTATGAAGCATTAGCAATAACCAAAGAGTAGAGCAAAAATGTCTTTAAAAGTCATGTCAGAGAGAGCAATAGGGAATTATGAGGGGTTTGAGGCCAGATTGCTACATGGTGTGATATTGTGTCAAAACAAAACAAAACAAAATAAAAATAACATATGTTGTGACAACAAAACCAGGTTTGTTCATCTACCTGCCGTTGCCTGTTAGCAAACATTGCCAGAACCTTGCCCATTGTCCCCAGGGCCCACGCTTCATCCTCCAGTACACAGGACCTTCCACAGTACAGTCTTCCTATTCATCCACCCCTCTTCTCTATGCAGTTTACTATCATTTCTCACCCCACCAGGCAGAATGAAAGGTTCTAGGGCTTGCTGCCAACTGAGAAAACATGGGCAAGGAGAGCAGTTTGGCTCAAACTGGCTGAATTCTAACCTCAAACCTAAAATGCATAGTGTGTGGCCATAAGAAATTTATTTGGCCATATTTGCTAAGGAAATTTTTTTAATGAGATAATTTTTTTAGGTAGACATTAAAACACTTGCTGTGTTTATAGTCAAATACATAGCAATAACTGAGAAAATGTACAATATTCCCTGAATATCAGTAGCTCTTTACTCTCTTAGCACCACATCAGCCTTTCTCACATTTGGACTCCTGATTAATATGCACTAGAAGTCCCTTAGTTCTCTTAGTCCCTCTTACATGGATTATTGAATCCGCATTGTAACTGGCATCCATGTTTCCAAGTGGTCCCTCTTCTTTTCCTTTATTTGAGATTCATCTTTGAAAGTGTTCTTTGACCATGCCTCCTTACTGTTCAAAATCCTTCTATGGATAAATAGGACCCTAAAAGCTCCTATATTCTTCCAACCCTATGGCATCTCTCTCCTTTATCTTTCTATCCATCAAAGAGACTGTTTGAGTATGACCTATTTTAAGAATTTTGGCCTGTGCAACATCATTTTACATTCCAGCTTAAACAATCAACATTATTTATAGGTAAAATCCTTTAATACAAACAAGTTTCATTTATACTTCAGAGCATGTTGACTTTTTTTCACATGTATATATCATATTCAACCTCTGTAAATATTGGATGGAGAACTTCCCATTGAACAAGGACTGTTATATTTATCATTATACTTTTATCACACTGAATTATATCATGAAGTCCATGAAGGAGCAAGGGAACAGGTAAAGTAGACCAACGGACTTGTATGCCTCATGGTAGTGTTTTGACTCTTCCCCTAGGTAACTGAGGGAAACACTAAACGCTAGAAGAGAAGAGATATAATAAGTACTTCAGTAAGCTGTTTGACAGTGTCTACAAAGGTTATGGTGGGCATCTTAGGGTGAAGCCAAGAGATGGTTAGGGGTTGTCAAATATTTAGCAATTAACCGCTTGAGCATGCTAACAATATGCAGTTTAGACCATTAATGGGGATAAAAGGACCTTCAACAAGAAAAATGATGGTTTTGCTTCTCAATCTTATTGCATCAGTTTAAAAGGTATTGAGGTACAGCACTTAAGTAGGTGTGCAGAAGTAAGCCTCCCCTTTATAAAAGAATCAATAGCTATCTACTAGCAATGGCTACAAAGTACCTTTTAAAACGAATAATTATAGAAGGGCTGAATTCTTCATAATAAAAATCTTTAAAATCTTTATAAAATTCCTCTGTAAAGACACATTCCTGGGGAGACCTATAATTATTGAAAAGCCAGGAGAGAGCATCAGGCCATTTCACATAAACATGGATGGTGCAAATCTCTTCCAGGAAACTGAAGGATAGGTGAATAAAACCCAAATGAGAAAAATGACCAGGATCAATTTTTCTTCCCAATATAGTTTATTGTTTATAAAATATAAAGCATAAGCAGTTTCTGATTTCCCTCTAGACTCTGCTGTTTTTCTATTTTTTTTCCTTCAACAAAAGCTATGTGGCTGACATTGAATTGCAAATTCAGTCCTTCATATATGCATACCACATTCGGGCTCCATACACTCATTTTGTGGTAGTTAACCCTATTTTTCTTTGACTGCTGCTTTATTCCCTTGAATTCTAAATTCAAGCATTAGTTGGCATTTGGATCTTCTATTATTTCTCTGCTATCTTAAAAATAGTAGTGGTGGGGATAATCACACTCCTTCATTCTTTGCTCAAAATATTGGGTTATTAATTTCTCTTCAAAATACAAGTAAGAGAGAATCCTACTTTAACCAAAGTTTCCCAAGTTTCCCCTTCTTAAACATCCAATAGGACTTGGACAAGTTTCCTTAATTTACTGCAGGGGCGGGAGAGGTGGAAGAAGACTAGAATAGAAAGATTCCTGGTGGCTCTGGATGCCTTCTCCTTTAACAACCTACTCCGTTCCCTTTCTTTTCTTTTCTTTTCCTTCTTTTCTTTTCTTTCTTTATATCTTTCAATAAAAATATTGATTCTGAACTTAAAGACTTTCTCTCATTCTCTCTCCTATGTGTGTGTGTATGTGTTAGGCATGACCAATTAATAATTAGTAATTGTCTCAAGTGTTGTTTGGATCTTTTGATAAACTTCATGTTCAGGACAAAATAATGTTTTATTTGATTAGTGTTGTCTATCATAAATGCACGGTTAATATAGCTTGAATGTCAGTATTTTAAGATTATGTGGCTGTAGTACTCTTCCAACCTGTGTGATCCTTCCTACCTGGGTAGAAATAGAAAAGAGAACATCTCTTTTTAAGTATTTGTATTTAAAAACTATGGGAAATTATACACAGTGTTCCAGAGTGAGTTAATTGAATAAGGAGGATTAACAGGGTGAAAACCTAGACACAAATGATTGACCACCATGAAAGAGAAAAGATTACAGTAGATGAAAATGCTATGTGCCGACATGTCAGTAGGGTAACCATTGAGACAAAAGCTGAGTCCGAAATCACTCCCCCTGGTGTGGTGCTTGAAGGACAGTCATGTAGAAAGAAGACACATTTATACCAGTCATGAAGAATTGTATGAAAGTTTTTTTTAAAAAGTCTTATGATAGATCTGGGGGAGGTTGTTGAGACTTGGGGAGAACAAGAGCTCCACAAAGACCAAACTGAGCCGGGCACAGGGGTCTTGTAAGAGACGGTTTCTACAATCAAGGACCATGTGTGGATGTGGACTGGAACCCCCGCACGGATGGGGCCCATGATAACTTGGTGTAGGGTTGAAGACCCTATTCAGGGAAACAGGG
>CM053743.1:1221823-1252364 GCA_028658305.1 Pachyuromys duprasi
AAAGAAATACAAAAAAAAAAAACAAAAAAAAGAAAAAAAAAAGTCTTATGTATATTGCGTGTTGATATATTCTTCACTCATTGTCCACTAGCAGAAAATTCTGTCTTCAAAACTTCATAAACCTGATGTTTAGAATAAAAAATAGAATATAATATTTTAATATATTACATGTTAAAACAATAGTAATTTTTGATATATTTAGTGAAACATACTGCTACCACTAATTCTGTTCCATTTTTGCTTTTGTAATATGGGTATTTGAAAAAAATGAAAGCTTTAATCTGTTTTCACATAACTTCCCTTTTGGATGTTTAGACTAACTTGATACTTTGTTCTTTCTTCTTTTGAGAGAAAAGGAGGAAGGAAAAGAGGAGAAAATTGAGAGGAACAAAATAAGAAAGAATCACAGGAAATGTAGAGGATCTGCTGTTCACACTGCACAATAGTGCAAATTGTACACTATGGTTTAAATGTACGAATCCCCTTAAAATCCATGCTGGGTTACCAAAACCCTAAATTGATGAAAATAAGAGTTGATGCCTTTGGAAAATAATTGCAGTATTATGACTATATGATTTTTCTCTTTTATTTTTTTACATTTCTGAGATATTTCATAGGTGGTATTCAGTGAACAGGAGTCTTGTTCTCCTGTACTTTTATAAACATACTACTATTTGTATTGAACCCACTGGCCACTGTTTGTTGATTCCTGTCCTAGAGTCTTCTGAAGCCAATATCATTGTTTTTGCCATATGTACTTATAATTGACTAAGTATCCTTAACTAATCAGGACTATTCTCCACCTCCTCTTTTTTATTCCTTTCCTGTCTTTCCTCCTTCTAATTACAACATCATTATCATCCAACACAAGCAATCACCATAGCAAAACATTTTCCTCCAATTTGAAACATTCTGTCCTAGAGCAAGATTCCTTAAGACTCAAGAATTTAGATGCTTTGCTGAAGACACCACATAATTACTTCAAATCAAAGACATCAGCCTTGACTACCCATTAATTTCTCTTCCTGCTGGCTATCTTTTATAGTGTTGGAAGGTGTGATGGAGACTGATAAAGGAAGAAAAGGCATAAATGGTTTTACTTTGTGCTGATTTTTTTATGTCGCAATACTCACCTGCTGAGAAGATCTACCTACTAGTACAAATGCACAAAACTGTTTACAGGACCCCCCTGTAAACCTGCTCTTTTGATTGGATATAAAGCTTTTGTCATAGAAGAAACTTCATGCCTGGTCTTATAAACATGGCCAAAGGCTTTAGCTAAGGAAGTCATAGCAACAAAGGGAAAAGTTACTGGTGTTGTTTTTCTGAATGGCCATGTTGTGAAACATTTGTGTTTATCATCTTAGATTTGCAATTTTCTCAACCTTGGTCAGAGAGGCTTTTTATTGGAGGGTACAGTAGTTAATGAGAAGATTCATAACTGTATTATGAATAAGCACCAGTGAGTGATCAACCATAGATAGGACCAAGTTTAATAAAATAATAATTAAAATGAACTTAGGAAGTAAATAAAATGTATCAGAATAAAGAAGTAAATATCTCAGGAAATGACTGAAAATGTACATGCTCCACAAGGTCACTCCCTCTCCTGGTGTATATAACATTCAATATTGCTCCTGGAAGGAGACTCCACTACTTCACCTGTGAAGCTCTGTTCTGATCTCTCAGGGAGGTCCAGGTATGCAGATTTCTTGAGTCATCAGCCATGGTGGAGTGGTTCAGCTGACCTGGAGTTTTTCATAAGTGACCCCTCACAGGTACATGTATAAACAACTTAAATTAACTCATTTGTTTAACAAAATAGACATTGAGGTAGTTATTTCTTTGGTAGGGCTGTTCTATGTGTATCAACTGAGGTAAACATTAGTGCATATCATCCCAGGGAAACTCTCACACCCACTAACACATGGACTTGCTATCATCTAAACATCCAATCTGTATTCAGATATTATCTAGCAATTGGATCAAAATTGTTAAATTTATTGAGTTTTCTACCAAACTAAAATCCTATTAAGATTGTCATATTCAATGTGCTTGATATTTCCATTAAATCTACTTCAGTCTATAGCATTTCTTCTACTCTTGTTATGTTTGTTTGATGGTGAAAAAAATTGTTTGTGATATTACCTGTACTCATCAAGTCTAGAGTTCAACGAAGTCTGCCTACACATGTGATTATTAGGACAACCAGGTTACCATCTGATACTTATCAGCAGTAATCCCAGTCCTTGATCTTGGCAGAACCTACTATTCTAGACTTTGACCACACAGCTTCATCTTGCCAATATTTGAAGAGGTTACTTTTTAATTTGTCTAAAGTTTATATTATTTAGGATTTTAAAACAACCAAGTCATTTATCATGCAAAGTTTTCTACAGTGTATCTTTTTTCCTGATTGTGTCTTCTGCATATACTTTCTTTACTATATTTCTTAAAATTTTAGTGTTACCTTTGGAACATTGATTGTGCTCAAGATAACTGATAGTCATGGGAATGCCTACTGCATCCTGGATACTGTAGTGATTCACTGGTCCCTTTTTATTAGAGTGACTTAGAGGATTTATTATGAAATCTGTGTTATAATTATTTGTATCCTCCTTTCCCTCCCCAAGGCTCTTCCTCCTTACTCCAACCACTTCAGCTCAGATTCATAGCTTCTTAACACAAACACACACACACACACACACATACACACACTTTTGATTTCTATTGAGTCCAATTATGTTCGCCCCCACTTGCATTTATTTGGTGCAAATTCTAAACTTAGGATCTGAATCTTGTCCTTGCAAACCAACAATAATAATACACCCCTATTTCAATCAGAGTTCAGTTGCTGTGATTCAATACCATGAGCAACTAGGAGAGAAAAGGATTGATTTCTTTTATTATTTCTTCATTGGTTTCCACATGACAGACCACCACTGAAGGAAGTCAGGAAAGAAATTCAAGGTGGAGATCTGGTGTCAGGACCTGAAACAGAAGCCATGGAGGAGTGCAGCTTTCTGACTTGCACTGCATCACTCACTCAGGCCCACTTTCTTATAACAAACAGTGTCACCTGCCTTGGGATGCCGCCACCCAAAATGGGCTGGGCCCTCCAACATCAATCACCAGTTAAGAAGATGCCCAACAAGATTCCCAATAGGATAGTCTTATAGAGTCATTTTCTCAATTGCTTCATCTTCTCAGATTAATCTACCTGGTATAAAGTTGATGATAAAATCCAATCAAGACTACCATTTAAACAACAATGAAAAAAACAAGCAAACAAAAATAATGGCATCAACAAAACAATCTGCAGGTCTTATATAGGCATCCATGTTGTTGAAAGTATTTAAAGTAACATCCTTATCTTATTCAGAAAAAAAAAAAAAACCTGTCATACGGCAGTCATTCTGGTCCTTAGGCTCTTACACTCTCTCTCCATTATTTCTACAATGTTTCCTGAGTTTTAACTGTAGGGGTTGAGTTATAGATGTCCTATTTGGTCCCAGGCACTTCAAGATCATTTATTGTTTGCATTTGGGGCAGTTTGGATTTCTCTAATGGTCTCCATTCGCTGAAGAAAGAAGATTCTTTGATGGGATATAAGAGTTGCACTTATGTATGGATATAAGGGTAAATATTTGAAAGGTAGTTAGAAAGTATATTACTTTAGTAGTACCAGTACTAGTAGCTTCCCCTCTTTGCTAGGTTTACAATACGAGTCATACATTCCTTCCAACTGAGTAGGCTTTAAGTCCAATTAGACAGCTGCTGGATGGTCTCAAGATACAAGCATCATTATTGCACCTCTTTGGATATCTTACTGGTCTGATCATTTGGTTCTCAAGTTTTACACTTGGATAGGACTGTTGATGACTTCTCTCTCTTGTCATTTTACATAGTACTTCCAACATTATGAGAGCTAGCACTGAGGGTCAAGGGAGGCTTTTATGAGGATTTATTTTTAAATCAGTACTAGCTCTATTTCTATAAATTGTCTGAGAAAAATATGTAGTATTTTCTTTCTTTGTTTTGCTTTTCTTTTTTTAAATAAGTAATTTATTTTTTATATTAATCACAGGTTATATATTTTGTATCCCAGCCATAGCCCCCTGCCTCATTCCCTCCCACTCTCCCCATCCCTCCCTCATCTTCTCCCTGCATCCCTCCAAGTCCACTGATAGGGGAGGACCTCACCCCCTTCCATCTGACCCTAGCTTATCATGTCTCTTCAGGGCTGGATGCAGTCCTCTTCTGGGATCTAATTAGGCAGCTCCTCCGTCAGGGTGGGGGGTGGTCGACAAGCCAGCCATTAAGTTCTTGACCAAAATAGTCCCCGTTCCCCTTAATAGGGTTCCCAGTTGGGTAACATGGGCCACATCCGAGCAGGGGTTATAGTTTGTATCCATACATGGTCCTTGGTTGGAGAAAGAGTCTCATAGAAGACCCCGGTGCCCTGATCTATTTGGTCTTTGTGGAGCTCTTGTCCTCGCCAAATCTTACTAACTCCCCCTTTTTTCATATGATTCCCTGCACTCTGGTGATGGCTTTGGTTGTGAGTCTTAATATCAGCATTGATTCATTGTTAATTAGAGTCTTTCAGAGGCCCTCTGTGGTAGGCTTCTGTCCTGTTGCTTGTTTTCTCCTACATTCAATGTCCATCCGGTTTGTCCATCTAAGCGAGGATTAATCATCACAACCTGGGTCCTCCTTCTTGCTTATCTTCTCTAGGTGTATAGATTTCAGCATGTCCATACCATCCTATAGGTCTATATAAGTGAGTATATACCAAGTGTTTCTTTCTGCTTTTGGGATTCCCCACTCAGGATGATTGTTTCCAGGTCCCACCATTTGCTTGCGAATTTCATGGTTTCCTCCTTTTTAATTGCTGAGTAGCATTCCACTGTGTAAAAGTACCACAATTTCTTTATCCATTCCTCGACTGAGGGACATCTGGGTTGTTTCCAGGTTCTGGCTATTACAAATAAAGCTGTTATGAACACGGTTGAGCAAATGTCTTTGTTGTGTCTTTGAGAATCTTTTGGATATATGCCTAAGAGTGGTATAGCTGGGTGTTGAGGAAGCACTATATTTTTTCTTTGTTTTGTAGGTTTAGTGTTTTGACTATGATGTGACGTGAGGTATTTCTTTTCTGGTCTAGTCTATTTGGTGTTGTGTAGGCTTCTTGTATATTTATGGACAGTTCTTTTTTAAGTTGGGAAAATTTTCTTCTATGATTTTCTTAAAAGTATTTTCTGGCCCTTGGAGCCTGGAGTCTTCTTTTTCATCTATTCCTATTATTCTTAGGTTTTGTCTTTTCATGGCATCCTTGATTTCTTGGATGCTTTGTGTTTGGGACTTTTCTGATTTTATTTTTTCTTTGAGTGAGGAATCCATTTCAGCAAGTGTATGTTCAGCTTCCGGGATTCTCTCTTCCATCTCTTCTATTCTATTGGTGATACTTACCTTTGTGGTTCCTGATCTTTTCTCTAAGTTCTGCAGTTCCAGGTTTTTCTCTGTTTGTGTTTTCTTTATAGATTCTAATTCTGTTTTCATGCTTTGTACCATTTCCTTCATCGGATTGAATGTGACTTCTATTTTTTTGTTTGTTTCCTCTCTGTATGTCTTTAATTGTTCCTCTACGTGGGCAGTTAAATTCTTCTGTATTTCTTTGAGGGCCTTGTTCATTTCCTCTTTTTTTTCCTCTAGAGATTGCATAAGCATAGCTTTAATATTATTTTCTTGTGTCTCCGCTGAATTAAAATCTCCATTTCTTTTGGGTGTTTTTGGTGGTACCATGGTGTCCTGATTTTTGTTGAGTGAGTTCTTATGTCAACCTGTGGTCATTTTTTTTTACATATACTCAAGAAGTTGTTTGTTACTTGAAGCTGAAATTCAGACTGGAACTGTCAGTCTCTGGTGTCTGGAGTAGTCTTCAAGAAGATAAGGGAGTTCCAGTGGTTTGATAGTGTGTGTTATTGCCTCAGTTGTCCCTGTGGGAGGAAAGGTCACTGGCACAGTTGTTGGGGAGGGGTAGTAAGTGTGTGTGTGTGTGTGTGTATGTGTGTGTGTGTATGCCCGCATGCACATGCACTGGGAAGGTGTCTTAAAGGGAAGTGCTAGAGGAGTGTATTTGGTTGAGCTATGGGGTTTGGGAGCAAACTCAGGAGGGGATGAGGGTGCTAGGGCGTTTAGCAAGCACAGACTGTGGGGAAGCGCCTGCGCAGGTTTCCTGGATTCCCAGTGTTCTTCACTCTGTGGTGGGTTCTGCAGGCTGGACTCTGAGGTCAGTGGGTGGTGCTGCAGGTGCCTCCTTCTGAGCTAGAGGCTGTGCACCCCAGTCTGGGATGGTATCTGGGAACATGTTAGTGTGGATCAGATACTATATGTCCTTGTCCGGGGTGGCGGCTGGCTGCACCAGCACTGTGGGAGGCACATGTTCTGCTCAAGGCTTGCAGATGTGTGCCCACCATTTCTCCCAGGTCTGGACTGATATCTGAGGTGCCTCAGTATGGACCAGGAACTATGTGTTCCTGTCAAAGATGGCGGCTGGTGGGGCGGTGGGAGGCTGCATGGTCAGGGCTAGCTGACGTACGCAGCTGTTGCACCTGGGCTGGAATGGTCTCTAGGGTGTCTCAGCCTGGCCAGCAGACTGTGTGTGTCCCAGTCCGGGGTGGCTGGTGGCACTGAGGGAAGCTGTGCATTCAGATCAGGGCTGTGTGCAGCCGGTCACCCTGAGTTTTTCCAGGGATTAACTGGGTGTCCCTAGGACTTTCCCACTTGATTTCCTCACTGTAGGAATTCTGCTCACCTGGCAATCCCAAACCCTGGTGTTTTAGGTCCCAGAGTTCAGTCTCTTGGTGACTGTGCCAACACTGCTGTCCTACTCCTCAGACACAGTGTCCTCCCGGAACCGCCATCTTGGAGTCTGGATTCATATGTAGTATTTTCAATAATAGGTGACCAAGAAAAATAACTATATTGTTTGAGTGAACTCTAAGACACCAAGACTAACCTGGCTTGATGCCAGGTAATGCCACCAGGCACTGAGGTTTGTTAAGACAGAATATGGCTCATTATCCCATTATATCTGGTAATTGCAATATATATAGTTGACATATATGTCTTAATTACATAAAATAATCAAATTTTCTATGACTTTCCCAAACTTCTTTAGTTTCCTCCTGCCCACTTTTCCTCTGTGTATTATCCTTCCTATTCAATTAGGTCCTCCCTTCCCCTCTTCATAGCACCTGTGGCCTGGTGGCCCTCTCTCCAGATCCCCCTCTTCTGCTTATACTGACATGATGCTTTTCTACATTAGTCAGTCTTTAAAGTGGTGTTAAGAATGCCATGTAGCTTGTGAACCATTTTCGGTTTTGGTAAAATCTCTTTTAATATTGAGCCGTTTTTTTACACAAAATTAAAAACTAAAAAATTGTATTTTTTCCTGGTAAAGAGTGGGCACTATTTAAATACATATGGAAGGAAGAAAGAGAAAGTGACAACAAAGAGATTTTGGGAAAAAAAGGAAGGAATGATAAGCCATGAAAGTAAATAAGGACAAAGGAAAGGAGTTGGAGAGAAGGAAAGTTGTATGGACTTTTTCTTGATAGAATTAATTATAACCAGTGCACTTTTTTATTCATTTTTTTATTTCTAGCTCTTAAATAGAATATTAATAATAATCATTAAATTAAAACTTATCCTAGAAACTTCATTAATTTGCCAAAATATCATCAAAAATATTTAAAATTAGGTGTATTTTCTAGACTTTTTTTAATAAATAGAAAAATAAAGTTTCATTTTCATGGTTATTAAAGCATCCAAATTTCTTCTGTATCTCCATATATTCTTGGGATAAAAATTTCAGAAAATATTCATCTAATGAGTAATTGAGCTCTCAATTCCAGTGATTGGAATATAGTAGCTGCTCAACAAATATTACAACACCACCATTAATATTACGCTCAACCCCAGGGTCTTTGAAATGGCTTCCTGCTGAGGAAGACCTCTCATACTTTGTGCCACATAGCACTGTGGCAGTTGTTCATATGGTCGTGTACAGTTTGTGTATTTTAGATTTGCCTTTCAGGCTCATTGGCAAATCTTTAGTCTCATGCATTTCCTTACAATGCTGTCACTCCTACCATAGATGTAAGTCCAGAGTCAAAGCCACATTAGGTGCAGTAAAAAGGCCTCTGTTGTTTGGCTGATGTTTATCTAGAAGCATCTTTATGCCAGAAGAGCATTAGATTGACTGGTAATCTCCAAGCTCCAGTTCAATTACTGATGGTACATGGAGAGGACGCCACAGGAAAGCCAATTAAACATTGTGCTTTCACTTTCAAACTATAAAATCGGCATGATTGTCTCTATCCCCATAATGCTGAGGTACAGAGTGAGGTTTGAACAGGATAATGCAATTCATAAATTTTAGTAGAGACACAAGGTTTTATTATCCCCATTACAATGTGTCCTTCTCTCTCCCTGCCATATTTTATTACCTTCTGGTTTAGGGGAGCACTCAATATTCACTGAATGATTTTCCCTAAATCAATAATATAAACAAAGAAAACAAGACGACCTAGTAAGAGGCTCAGGAAATTAACTCTCAGGGTGTGTTCACATTGTCTTGGCAAGGTAGGTTGATATAATATGACACTAACTCTCTAAGTCAGAGAAGAATTTGCCAGAAGGCTTGCAAGTAAATGCATTTTCTACAGTTCACTGTAGTGCATCAATTCCCAGGAGATAATGCCATTAATACTCCACTTCAAATTAAAAAACAAAAAATGCTATTTTCCTCCCTTAAAAACAAAAGCAAAGAAACATGTTCCATTTTTGTTCCTTTATGAAAACAAAAGCCTTTTAAAATGACAAAAATTACCTCTGTCTGATCAAACAGCCATCTGTATCTGATTTAGTTAAGCGTTAACACTTGTAGCTTCGCATATTATTTTTATTGTTGGTTGGGGGAAATGCATAAATACAAAGACAGGGCTTGGAAGAGTCAGAATTTCTACTTCTACTATCCTGAAACTTAATCTTACCTTCAAGGTGACCCTAAAATTGTGGCTTCACCTTTAAAGGAATGTGAAATGAAGTAGGCTATTATTTCTAAGCCTATTTCTAATTATTTATGCACCAGGCCTTGCCTTTCATTCCTCAATTACATGATCATGGTGAAAAAGAGACATTACAGAGCTTCAAAATAAAGAATACCTATTGCATTTGGCATTTATATGACCTTCTATTATTATAACCACTTTATTAGTAATTTCTCATGGTGTCTCTGGGAAAGAGATTGGATAAGCTTAGTATTCAGAGTGGGTAAGTTTCCATTATGCTGTTGATGCCAACGTGATGGTTACAAACACCAAATGGTATGCCATATGTAACAAGCACAGGATGGGCCTTCCAAAGACACAGTTAAGACAAGAAGAGATGACATATTCTACACAAATGTTCCAGTATCTTCAGAACTAAATCTCATAGGTTTCTTTGCATTTAGAAGAGGGAGCACAGGAAAGGTTTGTTGATGGTTTTTCTCTTTTATAATTATTATCATTTATTACAATTTATTCAATTTGTATCCCAGCTGTGGCCTCCTCTCTCATCTCCTCCCATTCCCACCTACCCTCCCTTTTCTCCTCTATGCTCCTTTCCTAGTCCACCAATAGGGGAAGTCCTCCTCCCCTTTCATTTGACCCTATCCTATCAGGTCTCATTATGACTGGTGGCATTGTCCTCCTCTGTGGACTGGCAAGGCTGCACTGCCCCCCCCCCCCAGGGGGAGGTGATCAGAGAGCCTGCCACTGAGTTCATGCCAGAGAAAGTTCCTGCTCCTCTTACTAGGGACGCCACTTGGAGACTGAGTCTATGGGCTACTTCTGAGCCAGGGTTTTAGGTCGTCTACATGCATTATTCTTGGTTGGGGTATCTTAAAGATGCTATACTGATATTACCATCTGAACTCTGAAGATAAGGCAGCTGTGTGAAAAGAGACCAATGGAAATTAAAGTATAGTGTTTGTGTTTAGATGGTGAAGAAAATATGGTAGTGCCTCATTGTCCATGGGGGATTCTTTCTGAGGTTCCACATGTATAATCCAAATGACAATACATCTCTCTCTGTCTCTCTGTGTGTATGAGTAATAAATGATAAATGTAATGCCTAATATTCCTTGTAAACTTGATTATATTTATGTAGGAAGTAGTTATATGTGCTTCAAAGTGTGTCTACAGTGTTGTTTCCAGAGAAGATTGGCATGGGTCATTAAACAGTATAGGCATCATCAACTGAGAATGTGGGCAGCACCATTCAGTAGTTTGCTGTATCTAGATAGAGGAACATTAGAACTAGAAGCCAATGCAGATGTACAAGCTCTCCCTAAACTAGTGTTTAATGGTGATACTATCATCCACATAGTATGGTTTCTTTGGCCTTTAGAAATTGGATTCAACAACAGATATTTCATACTATTTTCAAGTTTTTAGCATGAACTAGAACCATTTAGGCTTTCAGCTTCTTGATTGAAGAACTACCAGGCTCTCTGCCTCCCCAAAGTGTACACTTTACCTATCTATCCTACTATAATGCAACCCAATCCAAATTATTCCATAAACATATATGTATATATACATATATGCATATATGCATTTATTGAATATATAAAATGCAACATAGTCTACTGTTCTAGTACTTTAGAAAACTTTAATATATTTTATATGCCTTTTAATAAGATTTAAATTTTTAGATAAGCATAGTAAGAGTTTAGCAACAAGAAAATTGTCCATTTCATTTAGATTTTGTAGCATATAGGCTTTTGAAGTAAGACCTAATGATTGTTTGGATTTCTTCAGTGTCTGTTGTTATATCCCCCTTTTCATTTCTGATTTTGCTGATTTGGATAGTGTCTCTCTGCCTTTTAGTTAGTTTGGCTAATGGTTTGTCTATCTTGTTGATTTTCTCAAAGAACCAGCTCTTGGTTTAATTGGTTCTTTGAATTGTTTTATTTGTTTCTAATTTATTGATTTCAGCCCTGAGTTTGATTATTTCCATTCTTCTACTCCTCTTTGGTGTGTCTGCTTCATTTTTTCTAGGTCTTTTAGGTCAGCCATTAAGCTGCTTGAATGAGATTTTTCGAGTTTCTTCCTGAAGGCACTTAGAGCTATGAACTTTCCTCTTAACACTGCTTTCATTGTGTCCCATAAGTTTGGGCATGTTGTGCCTTCATTTTCATTGAATTCTAGGAAGACTTTAATTTCTTTCTTTCTTACCTGACCCAGCTGTCATTTAGTAGTAAGTTGTTCAGTTTCCATGTGTGTGTAGGCTTTTTGTTATTTCTGTTATTGAGCTCCAAATTTAGTCCATGGTGATCAGATAGGATACAAAGGATCCTATTATTTCAATCTTCTTGTATCTGTTGAGGCTCACTTTGTGACCAACTATATGGTCTATTTTGGAAAAGGTTTCATGATGTGCTGAGAAGAAGGTAAATTCTTTTGTGTATGGGTGAAAGGTTTTGTAGATGTTTGTTAGATCCTTTTGATTCATAACCTCTGTTAGAGTTATTGTATTTTTGTTTAATTTTTGTTTTGTTGATCTGTCCTTTATTGAGAGTGGTGTGTTGAAGTCTCCCACTATTAAAATGTGGGATCTATGTGTGGTTTAAGTTTTATTAATGTTTCTTTTACAAACATTGGTGCCCTTGTATTGGGGGCATAGATGTTCAGGATTGTGATATCATCCTGGTGGAATTTTCCCTTGATGAGTATGAAGTGTCCTTCTCCATCTCTTTTGATTAATTTTGTTTGAACGTCTATTTTATTAGATATTAGAATGGCTATGCCTGCTTGCTTCATGGGTCCATTTGCTTGGAGAGCAGTCTTCCAGCCCTTTACTCTCAGGCAATGTGTATCTTTGTGAGTTAGGTGTGTTTCTTGTATGCAACAGATTGCTGGGTCTTGTTTACACATCCATTCTGTTGGTCTGTGTCTTTATATAAGAGAATTGAGTCCATTAATGTTGAGAG
Organism: Pachyuromys duprasi; assembly: GCA_028658305.1. NCBI lineage: Eukaryota > Metazoa > Chordata > Mammalia > Rodentia > Muridae > Pachyuromys > Pachyuromys duprasi. Next base: position 1,233,867 of record CM053743.1, read on the forward strand.
AGATTAATGACCAGTGGCTGTTAGATTCTTTGTTTTTGATGTTGGTTATGGTAGTTTGCGTGCTTGGCTACTTTTTGTTTTGCTGTAGTGAGGTTATTTCCTGTGTTTTCTTGTAAGTTGTTAGTTTTCTTGGGTTGTATTTTTTCTAGTATCTTCTGTAACGCTGGATTTGTGTGTAGGTATTGTTGAAATTTGTTTTTGTCGTTGAATATCTTGTTTTCTCCATTTATGAGGACTGAGAGTTTTGTTGTGTATAGTAGCCTAGGCTGACATCTGTGTTCTTTTAGGGTCTGCATATCTGTCCAGGCTCTTCTGGCTTTCATAGTCTCTTTTGATAAGTCAGGTGTGATGCTGATGGGTTTGCCATTTTATGTTACTTGGCCTTTTTCCCTTGCACATGTTAATATTTTTTCTTTGTTCTGTATACTTACTGTTTTGATTATTATGTGGCAGGAGGTATCTGGCACTTCCTCAGACAACTCTTCCTCAAGATGCAGCTATACCACTCCTAGGCTTATATCCAAAAGGGGCTCAAGTACACAATAACGACATTTGCTCAACCATGTTTGTAGCAGCTTTATTCATAATAGCCAGAAGCGGGAAACAACCCAGATGCCCCTCTACTGAGGAATGGATACAGAAATTGTGGTACATCTACACAATGGAATATTACTCAGCAATAAAAAACAAAGATATCATGAAATTTGCAGGTAAATGGTGGGAACTGGAAAGGGTCATCCTGAGTGAGCTATCCCAGAAGCAGAAAGATACACACGGTTTATACTCACTCATATAAACATATACTATAGGATGAACCTATTAAAGTCTGTACACCTAAAGAAACTAATCAAGAGGGAGGATTTTTGCTAAAATGTCCAACCCCTATCCAGAAGGACAAAGGGGATGGACATCAGAAGAAGGAAAGGGCAGGGAAAGGGTCAGGAGCCTGCCACAGAGGGCCTTGGAAGGGCTCTGCCGTGCAGACTATCAAAGCAGATGCTGAGACTTATGGCCAACACTTGGGCAGAGTGCAGGGAATCTTATGAGGGGAGTGGGAAATAGCGGGAAATAGTGGGGTCTGGGGAGGACAGGAACTCCATAAGGAGAGCAACAGAACCAAGTGGTCTGAGCACAGGGTTACTTCCTGAGACTGATAGTCCAACCAGGTACCATGCACAGGACCCCTGCACAGGTGTGGCCTATGGCAGTTCAGTGTCCAAGTGGGCTCCATAGTAATGGGAACAGGGACTGTCTCTGACATGAACTGATTGGCCTGGTTTTTGATCACCTCCCCCTGAGGGAAGAGCAGCCTTGCCGGGGAGACAGAGGAAGACAATGCAGCCACTCCTGATGAGACCTGATGGACTGGGATGGGGGGGGGATAAAAGGAAGACCTACCCTATTGGTGGTCTTGGGGAGGGACACGGGTGCAGAGCGGGGAGGAAGGGAGAGGTTGGGACGGGAGGAGGGAGAGAACCACAAGGGTATATAAGGTGAATAAAGTGTAATTAATAATTTAATAAAAATATTTTATTACTAAAAAAGAGTTTAGCAACAAAACTAGTAAAAATGAATATTAGTAAAATACTGTTGCAAAAGTTATGCCAATGTACTCTATTTTTCAAAATACCTTTTTATTGAAATAGATTATTTAGTATATCTGGTTTTGTGTTGAGGTTTTATGGGGACATGTGGATCTCCTTGGGAAGGAGAAATAGAATTAATTTAATGGGTGAACTTTAGGCAGGTGGGGAAGGGAACAGAGAGATCAAGTAGTATTGGGAGTGGAGGAAAGAATACTAGAAAAGCCAACAAAAATTAGCTTTTATTCTGTGGGGTGGGGAGAAGGGGTTGGAAACTTTCTCCTCACTAGAAACACTCAGAAATATGAAAGAGCAAGCTTACCAAGGACTCCTAGTAATGGGGAATTCAAAGACTGAACATGCAATCCTCTGCAACCAGGCAAGACTTCCAAAGGTGAGACTGTGTGGTGGTTGGAACAGGTATGTCCCACATAGACTCACGTGCTTTAATGCTCGGCCATAGGGAGTGCTACTATTAGGAGGTTTGTCCTAATTGAGGGAGGTGTGGCCTTGTTAGAGGAAGTATGTCCTTGTGGAAGCAGGACTTTGGCTCTTAAATGCTCATGCTATGACCAGTGTGAAGCATATCCAGTTCTTTCTGGCTTCCTTCAGATCCAGGTGCAGAACTCCCCACTCAGGCTCTTCCATCACCATATTTGCCTGGGTGCTGCCATGTTTCCTGCCACAAATGACAATAATGTACTAAATCTCTGAAAATGTAAGCTAGCCCTGATAGAATGTTGTCTTTTATGAGAGTTTCCTTGATTACTGTGTCTCCTTACAGCAATGGAAACCCCACCTAAGACAGAAGTTGGTACCAGGGATTGAGGTTTTGCTCTGAGAGGCCTGACCATTATTTTATTTGGAGGACTGTATTTTGGGACTTTGGGTTAAGAAAGCAGTGGAATACTTTAAGAGGGGCTAAATGGATTATACTAGGAAAAACATGGAAGAAAATGATGCTGAGGGTGATTTGAAATGTGGGTCCTAGCTCAAGATGTTTCAGAGGAAAAAAAATTAGTATGTTGCCTAGAAGTAGTTATTGTGATATTTTGGTGAAGGAGGTATGCTATTTGCCCTTTGTCTGAAGAGTCTGTCTGCACATAAAGTGAAGAGATTTACATTAATTGCATTGACAATGGAAACCCAAAACAGCCTAGCATAGTCTCTTTCCTGTGGCTCAATCCATGAAGATTATTTTAATTGAATGTAGCAAGAAAAAAATACAGAATGTGTGGCTCAAGAGTTAAAGGGGCACCATAGAGTAGAATCCAGCTAACGATTGAAGACAGTAAATAGAGTTAAGAATGTGGTGACCTCAGGGCAAGATCCCACACAGTTAAGATTCCATCTTGTTAAAAGGATGTTCCCCAAGGGACACTGCCACCTATCCTAAGTTTACAATGCCTTTGTTGTTGTTCTAGGGACAGTTATGTCATGTTAGGCATTATTATGACCTGATTATTGCTTATATTTGGACATAAAGAAATATGATTGTATGTCAAATCGACAAAGGATGGATTGTACTGGCTAGTTGCAGCTTTCAAATTGACTATATCTGAAATGGAGGGCACACTTGATTCAGTTTTGAAGCATGAAGACAACATGTCTTTGATCCAGATGTTGAGGTAGGATGACGTTTTCTAGATGAAAACACACCTTCAATCCATATCCTGAGGCATAGCAGTCATGCTTAGTACGTAGTACGTGTCTTTATCGCAGCTTTTAAAAGACAGAAGCATGCAGATCTCTAATTTCAGTGCAAACCTGTTCTACAAAGTAAGTTCCATGACAGCCAAGCATAGGCTGTGAAGGAAACCATCAAAAACAGAAAGTTGGTGAAGGTATAATTGAACAAGCAGGCCATATTCCAACCCAGCATGCAGAAGAACTTAGAAGCTTTGTCCATGCATACCTGGCTTTATAGTCAAGAAATTTCTCTCACTGACTAAGAAAAGTTGCTGAGGCCAGAGGTATGGCAGGAGTGTCCCTATATGGATTCTTGGATGGGGGCGGAGGTCATTTCATATAGTTGTGAAGGTGAAGCCTAGGTTGCCTGGGAAACCCCAAGATGATAGAGATGCCAGAGCCATGGATACCTGCTGATGGAAAGCTGCTAACAAAGATAGGAAACAACTCAAGAGAAAAAAGTGTGTTGTAGTCAAAAAAGTTGATAGGGGTTGGAGATTTGAAGAACATTTTGATGTTGGACATGGAGAGGGAATATTTGGAGTTTGTTCAGATGAATTTTAGTCTTTCTTTGGTCCAATATTGCCTAATTATGTTCTTTTCCTTATGTTTTGGAACTGTAGTGTGTATCCTGTGCCATGATATTTTGGAAGTAAGTGAACTGATTTTTGATTTTTTTTTATTTTAATAAGGGATTGTAGTTAAAAGATTGTGTGGGTTTCATAAGAAACTTTGAACTTTAACTATGTATTTATTTTTTAATTTAAATTTATTTTTATAATTAAATCACTTTACACTGAGATTTTAATCTTCTCTCTCACCTTGGTTCCACCCTCCCTCCAGTTTTGCCCCATCCCCCTCTCAAAGACCTCAGAAAAGAGGAGCCCTCCTCCCCTACCATATGACCCCAACCTATCAAAGCACATCAGGACTGCCTGCATCCTCTTCTTCTGTAGCCTGGCAAAGCTGTCCTACCAGGGAGAAGTGATGAAAGAGCAGGCAGCAGAGTCCATGTCAGAGACATCCTCTTTTCTTACTGGGGGGGGCCACTTGGAGTCTGAGATACCTGTTGGCTGCATCTGAGCAGGAGGTCTTCATGCATGGTCCTTGGTTGGTGCATCAGTCTCTGTAGGGCTCCATGGGCCCAAATTTATTGGCTTTGTTGGTCTCCTTGTGGAGCTCCTACCCACTCTGGGTCATTCTATTCCCCTACTCTTCCATAAGACTCCCTGCACTCTGCCCAGAGTTTGGCTGTGAATCTCAGCATCTGTTTCAATCCCCTGCCAGGTGGAGTTTATCAGAGGACATCTATGTTAGGCTCCTGCCCTGGTCTCTCTCTTCAAAAACTTGTACAACCACTTTGGGAATCAATCTGATACTTTCTCAAAAAATTGGGAAATGTGCTACCCCAAGACCCAGCTAAATGACTACGGCATATACCCAAAAGATGCTCCACCATACAGGAAAGATATTTGCTCCACTATGTTCATTCATAGCCAGAATCTGCAAACAACCCAGATGTCCCTCAACTGAAGAATGAATACAAAAATTGTGGTACACAATGGAATACTACTCAGCTATTAAAAACAAGGAAATCATGAAATTTTCAGGGAAATAGAGAGAACTAGAAAAGATCGTTCTGAGTGAGGTAACTCAGTACCAGAAAGACGCTCATCGTATATACTCACTTATTAGTGGATATTAGTCATAAAATACAGGAAAACCATAATACAATCCACAGAACTAAAGAAGCTAAATAACACGGAGGACCCTAATGAGGATGCTTAGTTCTCATTCAGAAGGGCAAATAGAATGAACTTTGGAATTTTAAACATTGACTATGGGAAATTTTGAAATTGGAATAATTGCATTTGCATTACGTTTTGATTATAAGCCTGTGGGGACCAGGGAGTAGAATGTGGTGTTTTGAATTGGTATATCTCCCACGGATTTATGTGTTTGAATGTTTGGCCATAGGAAGTGGCACTATTAGGAAGTGTGGACTTATTAGAGGAGGTGTGGCCTTGTTAAATGAAGTGTGTCACTGTGGAGGAGGGCTTTGAAGTCTTAAATACTCACGCTATACCCAATAGAAACACATCCAATCTCTTCCTGGCTGCCTTCAGATCAAGAAGTGGAACTCTTTGCTCCTAAGCACCATGTCTGTCTGTATGTGTCTATGCTTCCTGCCATAATGATAATGGACTAAACCTCTGAAACTATTAGCCAGTCCCAACTAAAGGTTGTCCTTTATAAGAGTTGCCTTTATTACGGTATCTTTTCATAGCAATGGAAATCCTAAGACAGATTGTGACACCAACCCAGCCACAAGAGTTTTGACCTATAATCTATCCCACCTGCAAAATGTACTGGGGCAAAGGAGGTTCAGAACATGTGGGAGTGGCCAACTAATTATGGTTCTAATTTAAGGCCCATACCATGATATCATGTCAATGCCAATACTGCCTGGATGACCAGGAACTAGAGACTGGATAGACCAAAGAATTATGATAGAAAAAAAAAAAGAAAAGAAAATCCATTGATTTTCCTAATGTTATAGTTATATACTTGTAGATCCTTTTCTAGCCCGATCATCATTAAAGAGGCCACCAGTTGCAGCAGATAGGCACAGATTCAGAGACTTCATAGCCAAACATTAGGTAGAAAGAGAGAACCCAAATTGGAGCTCTCCACCTGGTACCTCACCTTGGAGATAAGGGAGGCCTGGGAAAGGTAGAGGGAGGAGAAAGTAGGAGTCAGAAAGGTCAAGAATACTAGGACAAGGCCCACAGCCTTCAACTAAGCAGGGCTCGAAGGGGCTCACAGACATTGAAGGAGCAATCATAAAGTCTGCCTGGGACAGCACTAGTCCTCTGCATACATGCTATGATTGTTAGATTGGTAGTTTTATGGCACTCCTAACAGTGAGAGTAAGGGTGTTTTTGCCTCTTTCATCTTCTCTTGGAAACTTTTCCTCCTATTCTGTTGCCCTACCCAGCCTTGATTTGACAGTTTGTACTTGGTCTTATTGTATCCTTTTTGTGCTGGGTTTGGTTGATATTCCTGGGAGGCCTGCTCTTTTCTGAAGTGAAATGGAAGACTTGATAGGGTTGGAGAGGAGGGGATGTTGTTTGTGTGTGTGGAGGCACTAAGAAGAGATTCTTCTGTCATACAATACCTCCCAACCAGTTTTCCCTCCCTCCACTTCTCCCAGTCCCCCTACCACCTTCCTTCTCTCCAGATACACTCTTCCTCATTTTTCCTTCTGAAAGAGCAGGCATCCAAAAGAGAAGAAGCAAACATGACAAAACAAGATACAGTAAGACTAAGCAGAAGCCCAAATTATTGAAGCTAGATAAGACACTCAAACAAGAATAAAAGAGGCCCAATAGCAAGCAAGAAAATCAGAGACACACCCACTAACACTGTTAGGAGTCCCATTAAAAACATCAATACAACAGCCAGAACATGCACTCAGAGACCCTGGCACAAACCCATGAATGCCTCCAGGTTGGCCTTTCAGTCTCTGTGAGCCCATATGAGACCCATTTAGTTGAATGAAGGCCTGTTCTCCTGTTCTCCTTCATATGGCTCCTACAATCTTTCCTCCCTCTCTTCCACAGGTTCCTAGAGCCCCAAGGAGAGGTTTTAAATGGAAACCTCTAATTTAGACTCTTTCTGCATAAGTTCTGGCTGTGGGATTCTGAATCTTCTCCCATCTGCTGCCAGATGAAGCCTCTGATGACAATTGTGCAAGGCACCAATCTATCAGTCATTTAACTAATTTTATTTGGTCACTCATATTTGGTTCTGCCCTCCATCTCTGGTTCCTGGCCATCCAGGTCGTTTCAGGCATAGCTCCCTCTTACACAGTAAGCCTTAAGTCAAACCAGACATTGGTTGGCCACTGGTGCCCCAGTACATTTTGCAGGCACAACAGATTGTAAGTCAATCATTTTGTGGCTAGGTTGGTGCCCAGGTTTCTCTTTGAGTAACTTGCAGAGTTCCTTCCACAACAAAGAGATTATAAAGGAGGTGTGAAGGCTGCTTGCAGGTACCAAGTTGCCCTTCGTATTCAATGAGGTATGTGGAGACCCCCTGCCCTAACATCAGTCTGGGTTGTTTGAGAATCTCTATAGATCCTACCAGTCAACAACTTAACCTAAAGCAACCCAGTCTCACCACCAAAAGCATTGCCTAACTATAGTGCAGAATCCGAATCCTAGGGTCATCCTCACAGATTCCAGAAAGTTTCAGCTGCACTAGTTTTCCACATCATGCTTTCTCAGTTCCAGCTATCTGTCCCCACACTCTCTCCCTCAATTTGTCCCCACCACGTGATACCTGCTGCTCCTGTCCCAATCTACCTCCAGTTCACCTAAAAAACACATTTTTCCTTTTCAGGAAGATCTGTGCATCCCTCAAAACCTCTCCTTTTTACAGAACATTTCTGGACCTGTGGGTTGTAATTGATAATCATTTACTGGTGTCTATAGGTGTGTAAATTATTCTGTGTCTTCAATTTGGTTTTATTTATCAACATGTTTGTTTTTATGCCAATATATGACTTTTATTACTATAGCTCTGTAGCACAATTTGAAATCAGGATGCTAATACCTCTGGAAGTTCCTTTATTTTACAGCATTATTTTAGATATCCTGGTTTTTGTTTGTGTGCTTGTTTTTCTGTATAAAGCTGAGATTTTTTTTCCAATGTCAGCAAAAAATTGTGTTGGGATTTTGATGGGCATTGTTTTCAATCTGTGGATTGCTTTTTTATGATGGCCATTAATTCTACCTATACATGAGGATGACATATCCTTTTATCTTCTGATATTTTTTTCAATTTCTGTCTTGAAAGATTTGAAAATTTTTATCATACAAGAGTGTTGTCTTCCTTAATTTTTTACTTAGTACATTTGTCTTTTATATAGAGGAGGGCTACTTGATTTTTATTTTGAGCTATTCTTGTACCCAAACACTGATAGAAGTGCTCTAGGAGTTCCATGGTGGAGTGTTTAGTGTCACTTATGTATGATACCATATCATCTGCAAATAAAAATACTTTGACTTCTTCATTTCAATTTGCATGTTCTTGGTCTCCTTCTATTGTTTTATTGCTGTAGCTAAAACTTTAAGTACTACATTGAACAGATATTTAGAACTTGGACAACTTTGACTTATCCCTGAAATTGTGAAATTGATTTGAGTTTCTCTCCATTTAATTTGATGTTAGCTATAGGCTTGCTTTAAGTTGCCTTTATTATGTTTACAGTTGACACCTCTATCTCTAATTTCTCCAGGATGTTTATCATGATAGGATGTTATCTCTTTTATTATTATTATTAATACAGTATCTATTTGTCTTCTCTGTGTAAACCCTGAGCCAAGCACTTCCCAGAGATTTCCTGGGGAGGTTACAGGAACAAGAGCTCTACGCTGGAAGCAGCTCTTGTGCCTTGGCAGCTCAGCCTTGAAAATGTATGTCTGCTCCAAGGTTGTTTCTATCAGCTCCTTGATCAGGAGCAACTCTCAGTTGCTGAGTCTGCTTTGCAGTGGAGTGGAAGCCAACACAGGCGCCAACAGATTAGGGCTTCAGCAGCTCGGCAGTCCACAGCCTCTGATCTCATTCATCATCAGCCCCAGCTTCCAAACCAACATCATTTCAAGGGACATCAACATAGCTGCCTAATTCACAGTTGGGGTGGTTGACTCTGGAGCTGGGATTGGGACTGTTTTTGGGACCCACATCATTGGCTATGCCAGGAGCCCTTCCTTGAAGCAACAGCTCCTCTATGTGATTCTGAGCTTTCACCTTACAGAGGCCATGGTGGCCTTTGTCATCCTCTGCCATGTGAAACAGCTCTTTCCTCTTCCACCTCCCATAGTTCTTTTGTGCCCTATCTCTTTTAATTAATTTTGCTTGAACTCTATTTTGTTAGATATAAAAAAAATGCCTATAAGAGCTTGGTTCTTGGGTCCATTTTCATCTTTTTCCACCATTTCACCCTGAAGCAATGTTTATCTTTGATAATGAGTTGTATTTCATGTACGCATGCATCAGAATGATAGAGACTATTTTCACATTCATTCTGTTAGTCTGTGTCTTTTTATTGAACAATTGAGACCATTGATATTGAAAGATGTCAATGATCAATGCTGGTTTATTCCTGATATTTTGTTGTTATTTTTATTGGTGGTGGTGGTGGAATGTGTGTGTTCTCCCCTTTTTGTTTTGCTGGTGTGGGTTATTTATTTTCTGTGTTTTCATGGGTGTAGTTAACATCTTTGGGTTGGAGTTTTCCTTCTAGCACTTTCTGCTGGTCTAGATTTATAGATAAATACTGTTTAAATTTGACTTTTTAAAAATTTTATCATGCAATATATTATTTTCTCTATCTGTGGTGACTAAAATTTTGCCAAGTATAGTAATCTAGACTGGCATCTATGGTCTCTTAGCACATCTGTCAAAGCACTTCTTGCTTTTGGAGTCTGTATTGAGAATTCAGGTGTAATTCACATAGATCTGTCTTTATATGATACTGTCTTTTTCCTTTGCATTTTAAAATACTCTTTCTTTCTTCTGTATGTTTAGTGTCTTGATTTTTATGTGACAAGGGGACTTTCTTTTCTGGTCATATCTAGTATGCTTCTTGTACTCCATAGAAATCTCCTTCTTGTAGTTAGGAAATATTTGTTCTGGGATTTTGAGCTTGGAATTTTCTCCTTCTTACCTTCCTACTATTCCTGTCGGTTTTCCTAGTGTTCCATATTTCCTGAATGCTCTGTGTCAAAAGATTTTGAAATTTAACATTTTCTTTGAAATGTATGCATTTCTTCTATCATATTTTAAATGTGTGATATTCCCTTTTCCATCTCTTATATTCTATTGGTGAAACTTGTCTGTAGGGTTTCTGTTTGAATTCTTAAATTTTTCATTTTCAGAATTTCCTCAGTTTGTGCCTTTCTTGTTACTTCTATTCCATTTTCAGGTCTTAAACACTTTTATTGATTTTCATCAACTGTTTTTTTTTCTTGTCTTTCTTTAAGGTATTTATTCGTTTCCTCCAATTGTTTGTGTTTTCCTAGAGTACTTTAAGAAATTTATTCATTTCCCTCTTAAGAACCTTTATCATCCTAGAGTTGGCTTAAGGTCTTTTTTTCTGTACTTCAACTATGTTGCATTATTTGGGACCTGTTACCGATATTCCCAATATTGGTAGGATAACTGAGTGTGGTAGAGACATTGCCCTAGCTGTTATTGCTTGTATTTTTCAGTTGTCTTCTAGGCTTCTGTGTTTGTGGTGGTTATGGGTAGAGCTGCTGGTTTCTGTATTTGTCTTTGTTGTATGTTCCTTTGTTTATGTTTCCTCTCTCTGAATTTTCAATGTGTTGACTGTGTATAGCTTGTTTCCCTGTTCAGCTGAACTGGTGTTTTTATAGGGAATACTTACTGGTATTGGAGCTGGGAAAAGGAGTCCAAGGATTCTGATCTGTGAGATCAACAGGAAATATCCAGTACTAAATGGAAGTGGGCAACTAGTATTCCTTTGCAGCCTAGGAATGATACTGTGGATTGGATATGGAGGAACAGAGAAAGTGGAGAAAGTCCATGGGCAGCCTACCTGGTCTTCTGGTAGGTGTGGTTGACCAGGGGGATGTCCATGAGAGTTGGGTGCTGGGACACAGTGACAAGGCAAGGAGTTGAAGCCATTGGGACTGGTCTGTTGGATCCACGGGTATAGACAGAGGACATGGTGTGTGAGGGGGAGACTGCACCTGGTGTTCTGTTGTAGCACTAGAGAGAGCCCCAAGGACTGGGTCTGGGATAACAAAGGGGAGGTTAGCAAAAGTCTTCAGGCAATCTGTCTTCAAAGCATCTTGCTTTCATTTTAATTAATTTAGTCTCTTATATATTACATCCAGACCACAAATATCCCTCCCTCTCTCTGCCCATACCTCCCCCATCCTTCTACCTAATGGATGAGGGATCCTCATCCATTCTTCTGATTTTCTTTCAGAAAAGGGCAGACCTCCCAGAATTATCACTCATACTTGGTATATGAACTTGCAATATGATTAGGCACCATCCCTTAAGGCTGGATGAGGCAACCCAGTAGGACAAAAGTTCCCAAAGCAAGGAAAAGTGTCATAAACAACCCAGAGGGCTAGGGGAGACCCATGCAAGTTCTGTGATTGCCAGTTCACTCTCAATGAGCTCATGTGAGTCCAGGTGTGTTGATTCTGTGGCAAGGACACCACAAGAAAACCCATAGAATCAAAAGTTCTTATCGTAGTTGATATGAAGGCACATACATGTAATCTAAAAACTCAGAGGGCTGAGGTGAGAGGATTGTAAGTTGAAGGCCAATTTAGGTTACATGGAAAGATGTCACTTTAAAAAATAGATTCATTCATTTCTATTTCATATGTATGGCAGTTTTGTCTGTCTATATATGGACTATATGCATGCAGTATACATGGATGCCAGAAGATGGATGGAATCACCTTAGCTTGTTTGAATAGCAATGGAGGGAAATGACCTTGCCAAGTAGAGCATAGTGGATATAGACTAGGAATAGAAAATTCTTAGCTAAAGTATTAGCATGAGATAGTAAGACATCCCTAGGTATAACATCAGGGTGTAAGGTAAGAGGCTCATTGTAGTAGGATTCAATGGACATAGGGGAATAATGATATCTAAATGAGATTAAATCATGGATGTGGTAAGATACTGTGCCAGGCTATACGCAAAATCAGTTCAGAAGTCATGGTTGGGTTTTGTTTTTGTTTTTGTTTCCATAGCCCTTTATGGGCTTGCCTACATTATCTTTGGTATCAGAGAAGTACAATATTAAACATTTCAGAAAAATGATCCCATTAATAAAAATGTTGCAGAAATAAAAAAAAAACAAGCAGAAAAGTAGCTAATGGTTCTGTAGGGGCAAACGTAGAAGTGGAGAATGGCTGCAGGACTGGAGAATGAATTTGGAGTGTGTTCCCAGTCTCCTCGAGGAGTATACAGACCATGCATTTCATCTATTGCTACTGTTGGGTTTTCCTTTGCAATTTGGAGATGACCCTTCTGATGGCAATAGGATACAGATAATCTCCCAACATAAGTTAAGAGAGGAAAACAAAAAGCAATGAATCATAGTAAGACCACTAACTCCACAATAAAAGGAACTAACAGTCATTGGTCACTATTATCTATCAACATCAATAGACTCAATTCTCCAATAAAAAGACACAAACTAACAGAATGGTTGTGGAAACAGGATCCAACATTCTGCTGCATTCAAGAAACACATCTATGCAACAAAGATAAATACTACTTCAGAGTAAAGGGCTGGAAAAATGTGTTTCAAGCAAATGGACACAGAAAACAAGATGGGGTAGTGATCCTAGTATCTAATAAAATAGACTTTCAACCAAAACTGATCAAAAAAATGAGGAGGGGCACTTCCTTCTCATCAAAGGAAAATTCCAACAAGAGGACATAACAATTTTGAATATCTATGCCCCAAATACAAGACCACCTACATTTGTAAATGAAACATTATTAAAGCTGAAATCTCACATAGATGCCAACACCTTAATAGTGGGAGACTTCAACACCCCACACTCACCAAGGAACAGATCATCTAGTCAGAAGCAAAACAAGGAATCAAGGGCACTCACAGAGACCCTAAATCAAATGGACCTAATAGATGTCTATAGAACTTTTCACCCAAAATTAAAACTGAATACCTTTTTTCAGCACCTCTTGGAACCTTCTCCAAAATAGACCATATATTTGGTCACAAAGGAAGCCTCAGCAGGTACAAGAAGATTGAAATAATCCCTTGTTTCCTATCTGACCATCATAGTCTAAAGATGGACCTCAACAAAAACAGGAACAGCAAAAAGCCTGCACATACATGGAAACTGAAAAACTTGCTACTCAAAGACAGCTTGGTTAGGGAAGAAATACAGAAAGAAATTAAAGACTTCTTAGAATTCAATAACAATGAAAGAACAACATACCCAAACCTATGGGACACAATGAAGGCAGTGCTAAGACAGAAGTTCATAGCACTAAGTGCCTTCAAGAAGAAATTTGAAACATCTCATACAAGCAACTTAATGGCCCAACTGAAAGCCATAGAAAAAAAGGAAGCAGATACACCCAAGAGGAGCAGACGGCTGGAAATAATCAAACTCAGGGCTGAAATCAATCAATTAGAAACAAATGAAACTATTCAAAGAATCAATGAAACCAAGAACTGGTTCTTTGAGAATATCAACTATATAGACAAGCCCCTAGCCAAACTAACAAAAAGGAGAGAGAAACTGTCCAAATCAGCAAAATCAGAAGTGAAAACGGGTACATAACTACAGACACTAAGGAAATCCAAACAATCATTAGGTCTTATTACCAAAGTGTATATGCCATAAAATTGAAAGCCTAAATGAAATGGACAATTTTCTTGATAGATTCCATCTACTTAAATTAATCAAGATCAGGTAGAAAGATTGAATAGACCTATATCCTCCAAGGAAATAGAAGCAGACATGAACAGTTTCCCTTCCAAAAGAGCCCTGGGCCAGATGGATTCAGTGTAGAATTCTATCAGACCTTCAAAGAAGGGCTAACACCAATTCTCTCTAAACTATTCCTCAAAATAGAAACAGTAAGAACATTATCAAACTCATTCTATGAAGCCACAATCACCTTGATACCTAAACCACACAAAGACCCAACAAAAAAGAGAACTTCAGACCTATCTGTCTTATGAACATTGATGCACAAATACTAATAAAATACTTGCAAACTGAATCCAAGAACACATAAAAGATATCCGGCATGACCAAGTAAGCTTCATCCCAGGCATACAGGGGTGGTTCAATATACGGAAATCCATCAAAGTGATCCACCATATAAACAAACTGAAGGAGAAAAACCACATGATCATCTCCTCAGATGCAGAAAAAGCTTTTGACAAAGTCCAACATCCATTCATTTTTAAAGTCTTAGAGAGACTGAAGATTCAAGACATATACCTAAACATAGTAAAGGCAATATATAGCAAGCCTATAGCCAACATCACACTCAATGGAGAGAAACTTAAATCACTCCCACTGAAATCAGGAACTAGGCAAGGCTGCCCACTGTCCCCATATCTCTTCAACATAGTACTTGAAGCCCTAGCTAGAGCAATAAGACAAGTACAGGAGATCAAGGGGATACAATTTAGAAAGGAAGTCGTCAAAGTAACCCTATTTTGCACATGATATGTTAGTGTACATGAGCGACCCCAAAAATTCAACCAGAGAACTCCTTCAACTGATAAACATCTTCAACAAATTGGCTGGATACAAAATCAACTCAAAAAAGAATCAAAAGCCCTCCTGTACACCAAAAACTAAAGGGCCGAGAAAGAAATTAGGGAAACAACACTCTTCACAATAGCCACTAATAACGTAAAGTACCTTGGGGTGACTCTAAGCAAGGAAATGAAAGATCTGTTTCAGAAAAACTTCAAGTTTCTGAAAAAAGAAATTGAAGAAGATATCAGAAAATGGAAAGATCTCATGTACTCATGGGTTGGTAGGATTAACATAGTGAAAACAGCTATTCTGCCAAAAGCAATCTACAGATTCAATGCAATTTCCATCAAAATACCAACACAATTCTTTACAGACCTTGAAAGAAAAATTCTCAACTTCATATGGAGAAATAAAACACCCAGAATTTCCTAAACGATCCTGTACAACAACAGATGCATCTGGAGTATCTCCATCCCTGATCTCAAGCTGTACTACAGAGGAATAGTTATGAAAACTGCATGGTATTGGCATAGTAACAAAATAGTGGATCAGTGGAACCAAATAGAAGATCCAGAAATAAACCCACACACCTATGGAAACTTGATTTTTGACAAAGAAGCCAAAACCATTCAATGGAAAAAAGACAGCATCTTCAACAAATGGTGCTGGACCAACTGGATGTCTATATGCAGAAAAATGAAAATAGGTCCATATTTATCACCCTGCACAAAACTGAAGTCCAAGTGGATCAAAGACCTCAACATGACGCCAGACACATTAAATTGGTTAGAAGAAAAAGTGGGAAAGTCTCTAGAACTCATCAGCAGAGGAGACTAATTCCTGAACAAAATACCAACAGCACAGGATCTAAGAGCAATGATCCATAAATGGGACCTCATGAAACTGAAAAGCTTCTGTAGAGCAAAAGACATTGTCATCAAAACAAAACAACAGCCTACCGACTGGGAAAGGATCTTCACCAACCCTATATCTGACAGAGGGCTAATATCCAGTATATAAAAAGAACTCAAGAAGTTAAAAAGCAACAAATCAAGTAATCCAATTAAAAAATGGGATATGGGGCTAAACAGAGAACTCTCTGTTAAGGACTGTAGAATGGCAGAAAAACACTTAAAGAAATGTTCAAAGTCCTTAGCCATCAGGGAGATGCAAATCAAAACGACCCTGAGATATCACCTTGCACCTGTCAGAAAGGCTAAGATAAAAAACTCAAGTGACAATACATGCTGGAGCGGATGGGGAGAAAGGGGAACCCTCCTCCATTGCTGGTGGGAATGCAAACTTGTACAACCACTCTGGAAATCAATTTGACGCTTTCTTAGACAATTAGGAATAGTGATTCCTCAAGATTCAGCTATACCACTATACCACTAGGCATATATCCAAAGGATGCTCAAGTATACAACAAACACATTTGCTCAAGTATGTTCATAGCTGCTTTATTTGTAATAGCCAGAACCTGGAAACAACCCAGATGTCTCTCAGTTGAGGAATGGATACAGAAATTGTGGTACTTTTACACAATTGAATACCACTCAGCAATTAAAAAGTAGGAAATCATGAAATTTGCAGGCAAATGGTGGGATCTGGAAACAATCATCCTGAGTGAGGTATCCCAAAAGCAGAAAGACACACATGCTTTATACTCACTTACATAGACCTATAAGATAGGATAAACATACTGAAGTCTATACACCTAAAGAAGACAAATAAGAAAGAGGACCTGGGTTAAGAGGATTAATCATTACTTAGAAAGACAAATGGGATGGACATTGGATGTAGGAGAAAACAAGTAGCAGGACAACAGCCTACCACAGAAGGCCTTGGAAAGACTCTACCTAGCAGTGAATCAAAGCAAATATTAAGACACATAACCAACCCTTTGGCAAAGTGCAGAGAATCATATGAAAGGAGGGGTAGTTAGTATGACCTGGAGAGGACAGGATCTCCGAAAAGACCAAATATATCAGGGCACAGGGTTCTTTTATGAGACTGTTTCTCCAACAAAGGACCATGTATGAACATAACTTAGAACCCCTGCTTGAATGTAGCAAATGGTAGCACAATGTCCAAGTGGGTACCCTAGTAAGGGAACAGGGATTATTTTGGACATGAACATAATGGCTGGCTCTTCGATCCCCTTGCCCATGAGGGAGGAGCAGCCTTGCTAGGCCACAGAAGAGGACATTGCAGCCAGTCCTGAAGAGACCTGATAAGCTAGAGTTAGATGGAAGTGTAGAAGGACCTCCCCTATCAGCAGACTTGGAAAGGGGCAGGGAAGAGATCAGGGAGGGATGGGGGGGTTAGGGACGGAATGTGGGAGGGGGCTATGGCTGGGATACAAAATACATAACCTGTGATTAATAAAAAATAAAAATGTAACAAAAAAGAGAGCAATACATACCTTGTGAGTCAGAAGGCAGTTTATAGAGACGAGTCTGTAAGGCAGATGAGGCCTGTCTTCACACTTTGACATCCTCATCCTCAGGGAGATCCACAAGCCTCTTCCTACATACAGCACTAGTAACTGTCCTCACCTAGGATATCATAGCTCCTAAAGTGGGTTTATAAAAGAAGACATGGTATTGGAATATAGCATCGTGACATGGTATTGACAGATGTTGGTATATATTAAAGACAACTGTGAATAGAATGGGATTTATGTTTTTTCAAATGGTGGTTTTTTTTTCATCCGTGACTTGCTGTACAATGTCTAAAGTATTATTTTTATATAATTATGAGCAAAAGTTATACATGAGTATGCTTCAATTTCCTCCCTTATAATAGATGTATAAACGCATAGATTACATGTAATACTGGGGATCAAATAAGACAATATTAAAGTGTCCACACACGAAGCCTGTTCACAAAGTAGAAGTTGAGAAATCAGTAATCCGTCTACCTTGCTATCTATATTGGATCTCTGTCTGTGTGTTTCTGTCTCCCCCCCCCTTTATATCTCTGTTTCTCTCTGTTTCCCTTCTCTCTTTCTCTGTCTCTCTGTCTCTGTCTCTCCCTCTTTCTTGCCTTCTCTCTCTCTTTCTCACAAACACATACTGGAATAAGTGCTCTCCTCAGATAGCATGTTTCAAGTTGGTATGGGGAAAAGCCACCATTCTATTAAGCAACACTTACAGGCAAAATGAGGAAGGCAATTGTGAAACACATAGCTTTTGCCATCTAAATTCCAATGCTCATATCATCAGAGACACCAGTTATGCTGTACAACAATGTGACCACACCATGATAAAAGAAAAAGGATAAATAAAAAGGTTATACACATGTACAACCACTGTGGGAATCATTCTGCAGGTTTCTCCCAAAATTGAAAATAGAGCTACCTGAAGAACACAGCTATACCACTTTTGGATATATACCCCAAAGATTTTCCAGCCTGCCCCAAGAATTCTTGTTCAACTACGTTCATTGTAGCCTTATTCGTAATAACAAAAATCTAGAAACAACATAGATGTTCCTCAACAAAATAATGGATACAGAAATTATGATTCATTTACAGAGTTGTATACTACTCAGCTATAAAAAATAAGGAATTGGATTATTTGGTTTCTTGCTTTTTAACTTCTTGAGTCCTTTATATATACAGGATATTAGCCCTCTGTCAGAAGTCGGTTTGGTAATGATCCTTTCCCAATCTGTTGGCTGTCGTTTCGTTCGGATGACAGTGTCCTTTGCTTTACAGAAGCTTTTCAGCTTCATGTGGTCCCACGTATTGATTGTTGATATTCGAGCCTGTGCTGTTGGTGTTCTATTCAGGAAGAAGTCTCCTGTGCCAATGAGTTCTAGGGTCTTTCCCACTTTTTCTTCTAGACGGTTTAGTGTGTCTGGTTTTATGTTGAGGTCTTTGATCCACTTGGACTTTAGCTTTGTGCAAGGTG
>CM053743.1:1252864-1326189 GCA_028658305.1 Pachyuromys duprasi
GTGGACTTGGAGGGGGTGGGGAGGAGGGAGATGAGGGAGGGAGTGGGAGGGTGGGAGGGACTGAGGGAGGGGGCTATGGCTGGGATTCAAAGTACCTAACCTGTGATTGAGATAAAAATAAATAAATTTAAAAAAAAAAAGGAATCATGCACTCTTCAGGCAAATGGATGGAACTAGGAAAATCATCTTGAGTGAGGTTGTCCAGACCCAGAAAGACACATCTTGTATGTACTCACTTGTAACTGGATATTAGCCATATATACAGGGTAACCATATTATAATCCACAGATCCAAAGATGACAGGAAGACCTCAAGGGAAGATGATTGAATCTCAATCAGAACAAGAAATACAATAGACATCTGAAGTAGATGGAGAGAGGGAACTGGGTAGGAGATGGAGGAGAGGATAAAGGGAGTGGGGATTAGGTATGTGGAGAGGGGAGGAGGGGGAGTTGTGGAGAAGAACTGGGAGAGAGAACAGAAATCTGGGGGATGCATGTCTGGGACAGGGGAGGGCTCCTAGGAGACTATGGGGGTTGATCCTAGCTAAGACTCCAAACAGTGGGTGTTAAAGATCATAAATTTGGTGCCTTCTGTAGCCAGGTAGGACTCCCAGTAGAGGGAGAGGGACACCAACCCACACATAAAAACTTTGACCCAAATGTGTCTAGTCTACAAAAAGTGTAGGGGCAAAGATGGAACAGATATTGAGAGAATGCCAAACCAGTGATGGTCCCAGCTCGCGACCCACCCAAAGGAAAGGACCAACCACTATCATTATTACTGATATTCTGCTATGCTTGTAGACAGGAGTCTAACATCTTCTCAGAGACTTTGTCTGAACAAGCAAATGTGCCAACCTTGGAGAGTGCAGTAGAAGGGTGTGAGGAAATATAGAGGGAGCCAGTGGAGTTAAGACCTAGAGAATAATCTAACCTGGGCCACGGTGGGGAGGGTGGGGGAATCACAGAGACTGAATACCCAACTAAAGGGCTTGCATGGACAGAACCTTGATACCCCTTTTGCATATGCAACAAGTGTGCAGCTTAGTCATCATGTGGTAGCACTTGGGGACCTTTCCTTCTCTGGAAGGAACAAGAGCGGAGAATGGGAGGAGTAGAGGCATCCTGGTGGGACAGGGAGGGAAGGTGGGAGGGGCTGGGATGAGGATATACAATGATTAAATAAACAAATAAATGCAGGAAAAATCACATCAAAAGTAAAATTGTAAATATTAACATTTCAGAAGAAATAGTTAAATGGCTTTGTAATTACTGAAGACATTATTTGTAATTATCAGATATTCACACTTACTGGTTTGAGCAAGTAGTATTGACCCACAGACAACTTTACTATGAAGAAAACATGTGCAGACCCACACGAGTTTGTTTTACTTGTCATAACTGGGTAATGGTGCTAGAGACATCTAGGGAACTAGGGTTAGCACTTCTTCAATACCCTTCAAAGGTACTCTCATATTTCTCTAAGAGTTCTGACTTTTCTGGGATCTTTCTTAGAGTGGAACACTTTATGGGTCATGTACTCCTTCAGTAAAATACCCTGACTCATAAGTAAATACATGGTAGTTCTTCCTTCTATTTCTCATTCACAGAACTGAGACCTGATATTATATTTATATTTTATTGTATATACATTTTAATCCATGTGTACAATATGTGTTTATCAACTGTATCTCCAATTTCTTCCTATCACTGATTTTTTATCTACCCTATAAATTCCTGCCTTCCAATTTTGTGTGTTTTCCTTTCTACCCCACTGAGTGTTATTGGTTTGCAAACCTGTGTTTGGGTATAGTATCATGCACTAGAGTCTGTCAGTGTCTTTATCCCTGAAAAAACAACTCTCCCTTCCTGGGCATCCACCAAATGCCCATAGTTCCTCAACTAGGGTTTGGACTTTGTGAGCCTTTGTACATGGTGGGTTTTAGCTTGCTTATTCTTGCTTGATCTTGTGCCTCAGTAAGAGTTGCTGTAAATTCATGTGTGCAACATTGTTGTTATGGCTAGCAAGTAATCTTTTTCTGGAATTGTCTATAACCTCCGGATCTTACAATTATCCTGACTTCTGTTCCATCATAACCTTAACCCTTGGAGGGAGGGGATGTATTATTAATGTTCCGTTTAGTGTGAGCATCAATATTTTACTTTCTGTGTGACTGTAATATAGTCTGCAAGATGAATAAAAAGAAACCAGTAACAAGAGAAAAAAATGTAAACTTTTGAAAGGAAAAGTAGTTTATACCAGTAGGTTTCAGCCGTTTTGACACTGTAACACTACATCATTTGCAAATGTGTTTGGCAGCATTCATCTCTATCCAGATATGCATGAATGAAGTCAATGAATCACATTATGGACACACCTGTATAAACTGTATAACACAGACCTCCTTGAAAAATTCTGTTAAAGAATGAATCATTGTCCTCACCTGGGTAATAACTACTGGTGAACTCACCAAGTTTTAATGGATAGCTCAAACCTATGTTCACACAGACAACCCTATTTACATTCACAAAACATAAAGGCATGGGCACAGAAAATGAATTTGGGGTAGGCAGGAGGGACTTAGTGGGTGTGTGAGGGAAATAAGAAAGAACAGGGGTGAAAGTAATTATAGTGCATTATATACATGCATGAAATGGTCACAGAGGAAAATTTAATCAATTTATTTAGCAAGTTAAGAGACATTGAGAACTCATGTCAGTCTTCATTGAGGGAATACATGGATACAGAGTTCTTTTTCTTTAGGATTCCACAATACTGTATAAGAGAACAAATTAATTAAGAGTCCATGATGGGGCAGCAAGATGTGAGGCACAATAGCATGAATGCACAGGAGCAGGCCCAACTCAAGAGGATGGAGAGATTTAGCTGCTCATTTTTCTTGGTTTTGATTTCTGTCTCTCCTGATGTGTTTATAAGTTGACAATTTTAGTTTTTAATTTGCTGCACAGAATTACCTCCCAGAGTCCTTGATACTGCTCCAACAAATAGCACAAAATAAAATAATAAAATAAAACAAATGTTCTACCCATCTCCAAAATGTGAGTGTGGTTTGAGAGATGTGGTATATCTCACCCTTCAGAGGAAGTAGACATTGGAAAAAAGAACAAGAGTGTAAAACCCACAGTCAATGAGAGATAATCTGTGTAGCCTTGCTTTACAGTCACTAAAATACTCTGCCAAATTGTGACTATACCATACAAAAAAAGAAATATGATTGAAATAATAAACTCTATACAAACAATGATTTAAAAGTCACCCTTCATAAGCATTTACAAGGTATAGAAGGAAGAAATGTGAAATTATTTCTCAGAAACAATCATCAGGATTTACTGATAATAAAAAATTGCATAGTAAATATCTCTAATATTTGAATGCAAAGTCATTTGGACAGAGGTTATGTCACTGAGAGGCTGAATGGCACAGCTAGGGGAGGAGTCAGACTTAGGGAGTAAGGATAAATTAGCTCTTGTTCACAACATCTTTAAAAAATGCTTTCCAGTTGCAGACTAATTTGGCAATTTTGTCACATTCTAGGACTTACTAAATAACATATGATAATAGATAAAAATGAAGGACACTACAGAGTAAAAGAAAATAATACTTAAAAAAAAACCTTTTTTTCAGAAGTCAAAGAAACCTGGAGCTGATGTGTCTCTCCTGATTTCTGTTCTCTCATTTCTGTCAAGCATAGACCAATTTGTCACCATATCTGCATAATGTCAGCTAAGTGTGCACAGTTCCCTTCTTTTAAGAGTGGTTACTGAGAGTATCTCTGGGATTCTATAAAGGAAAACAAAAGAGTCAGGCCAAAAACTCTCGTCAAAGAGGTCCACTGTGGTGGACTGACCTTGGAAATGGTGACTTTGGGAAAATTGCACTTGCTTTATGCAACTCAGTTTATTTTAATTCCTGTCCCTAGGGGATTGATTCCTGATAAGGAGATAGCGCCGACCTTCAAATACTTTCAGAGACAGTTACAGGTGGAGTCATCCTTGGGTATCTGCTTAAAGGTGTGTAAGGTAGAGTTTCAACAGGCACTTCAAGGTTTCCTGTGAAATCCTCAGAGCAAAGAGAGAAGGGCACTAGAAGTACTTTGGGAATAAGCAAGCATGCATGCTAGTCCAGTTAGAACACAACATCTCCAGATACATGGGGAAATTGGAAGACACGATTGACTACAAGATAAACAAGTATTCCAATAGTTACCCTTAACTTCCTTCAATCTCATTTCCAAGGTTCTTGAAATATTCTTATGGGAGAAACTCAGGTGTGTGTGTTGGGGGGGAAGGGTGGTAGCTGAAGAGATGACTCAAGTAATGAGGGATCTTCACTGTTCTTACAGAGGATCTAGTTTTAATTCACAACACCCACAAAGTCTCTAACAAATATTTTTACCTCTATGTGTAATCTGACACCATCTTCTATATTATGCAGGCAGCAGGCATGTCTTTCTGAGACAAAGGCTTACTTTGTAGTCCTGGTTGGCTTGAAATCTGCTGTATAGAGCATATTGGTTTTGAACTTACTGAGATCAACCTGCCTTTGTCTCCTAAGTACTTGGATCGAAGATGTATACTACCCTACCTAACCCACAACTTTTCATCTCTGCTGTTATTTTCCTTTCAGCATTAATTACAATACTGAATTAATTACAATACTGAATTGGTGACAGTGCTCATTTCTGACCATGAAAATGTCTATTATCTATCCTTTAGTCTTCTTTTCCTTATATATTAGCCTCTTGATTAATAATATGCATGGGGATTATGTAGCAAAAGTTATCACTATCTGACCAAACTATTCTAAGTGATTTTCCTGAATTTAATTTAAAGTTATATTGTATTGGAGAGTTACTAAATTCTGATCTATCTATTCCTTGTCAAATAACATGAGAATAATCTTACTCCCAGAATCTGGATACTTTTAAAGGATAAAAGAAGCTGAATAATTAATTTGAGAAGAGAACCCTGAATATCTCTGAGGTTGTTCTCCATGTTCACATGCATAGAACTAGAAGAAATGTTTCAGTTCAATCAAAATATAACGTAAACCGGCCAACCAACCAGCCAAATACTCAAAATATAGTATCTTTTCAGTTAACTTTGGGAAATGAGCTGAAGACCTTTCATTTGATGATAGAGGTGAACACACTCAGATCATTTCTTCTAGACTCTAAGATAGTAAAGCAGAGATATAAAGAGAGGGTCTGTATTCAGCCCCCATCATAATTAAACAGAATAATGGCTAATATCCAGCAGGAGCCAAAGCAAAGTTTCTGTCTGCATTGTGTGTTAAGTATAGAGCTCAGTCCTCAGTACAGCATGAATTCCTTGATATGATCTTTATATGTGTGGTACAAAAGCATAGTTATGAAAAGACTAATGTATGCTTGTTTATAGACTGCAGAAATTGACCTTGAATAAAATAGGGTGACTTTATTAAAGTAAACACTTGGTTAATTGCTTAGCACAAGATTAGATACACAGCAGGTATTTAATCAATACTTCTGAATTAAACTGAATGTTTTATATGGCATACATATGACTCTTCAATCCATCTTCAAATTGTTCCCTTCATCTCAAGTCTTTAGCTGAGTCTATGACTTGAGACTGATACTTTGTCTCTGCAATTGGCAAGTTAACAAATATCATACCCTATATGGTGAAAAACTTGGATAAAAATGACTATAGTAAGCCTTTGCTACCCTGTCATTGATTTATTTTTGGAATTGCTGGGACTAGAACCCAGTGCCTTGTATCTGCTAATATCCTAAACTACCTCTAAGCTTCTGCTCTAACTTGAATTAATCTCTCCTGTTCATGGCAACTTTGCAAGTTAGAATTTATAGCAGGCTTTTTATATAAGTGATGACTAATGTAGAAAGTTTTCATTTTCTCCATGATCTTCCCAATAATGGAAGATAATTAACTATAATGTTAATTAGTTAATTAACATTATCTAATAATTATAAGACACTATATTTTTTACTGATGAAGACCTACAAAAGTCATGTGGATGATAAAAGGGAACACCTAGATACTTATTTAATGTAGTTGAAGGGAAGGTCCTTCCAAGTAGATCTCCAAGAGAGGAAATATCTCGTGGGGTCTTGATAGGTAAATGAGATCAAGGAAAAACACTCTAGTAAAATTTGGTCAGAAAGGAAAACTATGGGCCTTTCATCATCAAAACCTCTTCATTGAATTGCAAATGGTTCATCAGCATACAAATCACAGACTTGAGCAGCCATGAGAAGAGTGGAAGATGTAAAGTAGGAGGGAGCTGGTTTCCATTATGTCTGATCCAGAAACTGGAGTGACTATAACAGGGAGCTTTTGTTTTAAATGGGAGGATAATCTGATCAGATTGGCATTTAGAAACATAGATTTGATAGCAACATAGACACTAGAAAGAAAAGAAGAAATAGCTGAGAGAAGGGGATTATTGAGGAAACTTTTGAGTTAAGAGAAAGGAACGTGGTAGACCTGGATACAATAGTGAGTAGGAGTGAGGGAGAGGGGCCAGACAAGACGGTGGCACCAGGAGGACACTGCTTCTGAGCTGCAGAACATTTTCAGTACAGTGACCAAAGGACTGAACTGTGGGCCCTAAAACAATCCTCTTTTCCAGGTGAGAGGAAGCCTCAAGGTGCTGGAACTGGCCCAGTCCACTTCCAGGACACCCAGCCAGAACCCAGAAGAGATCCCAGGTCTCACAGGCACTGGGTCACCAGGCCAGAATCACACACCTGCGTGTCCTGATCACCTTCCCAGGCTGAATGGTGGGCACAAAATAAACCAGAGACCGGGAGTCCCAGTCTCGAGAAAAACCCACAGGGAAGGAAAGAAACGAGACTGACCTAGATCACCCAGCCTTCTCCAGGAAACGGTCCCACAGAATGGCAGGAGAGCTAGCGCCATCTCTGAACTAGGCTCCACCCCTGAGCACAGAGACTTTGCCCGCCCAACTCTCCACCACAGAAGAACTGTGTGCACCAGGACACCAGAGCCTGGCTTTCCCTGTCGAGAGAAAACCCCACAGGGAAGGGAGCAAACAGGGACTGAGTTAGGGTACCCAAGATCTCCCCAGAAAAGGACCCCTAGATAGGCCGGTGCTTGTGCTGCCAGCCCAGAGACCTGCTGAGCACCAACTACCCATCACAGACAGATCTGTGTGACCCAGAGCATCAGAGCCTGGGTTTCCCACAGGGAAGATCTCCGAATTGGTGAATCGAGGGACTGTGGAACCCAAAACAACCATAAGAAGAGCATGGGGAGAAGGGGGACAAAACCTGATCTGAGTCCAATAGGACACAGTTCAACCTCAGGCATCTCCGTGGATGACTCCAGGGGAATTGATTCCCAGGCACTTCCCTGTAAGGGGCAGAAGCAGCTGCTGAGGCAGCCTAGCCTGCAGCAGATACAGCCAAGCCTTAGGCAGAGGAAGCAGAGGGAGATACCGCAGCCAGCAGGAAGGCAGCAGCAGAGGTACCCCAACCAGCATTGAAGCAGAGGAGGCAGCCTGCAGTGCACTCAGCAACTTGCAAGGAGCACAATGCTGCACGCTCCAAGCACAGATCTCCTGCATTCCCCCACAGCCTTTTCTGAGGGGTAGCAGCTGAGGAAGCAAATACTGCTTCCCAATTCAAGGAGCAGAGTGCAGCCTGCTGGGCTTCCAGCTCAGAATTCAGGGCCAGGCACAGAGAGTCTACAACAGAATACATGTCCCGCCAACAGCACCAGCTACAGACCTTAAAGTCCAGCCTGCTGACCCGGACACAGACTGTAGACCACCTGGTACTCAGGAAAACTGCACATGTGCATTATGCCTGCAATCTGCACTTGCTAACTGTGCTAGCAAACACATCCCATCCTGCACTTGCACCCAAACCATATATCCCAAACAGCTACACACCCTAGCACTCCCTTTCAAGACAAACATCCCTGCACCCGAGTCCACGCATAAGTGCACGCATGTGTGCGCGCGCGCGCGCGCTCGCGCGCATACAGACACACACACACACACACAAACACACTTATGATTCTGTGCCAGTGGCTTCTTCTCCCACAGGAACAACTGAAGCAACAACACACTCTCTCACACCACTTGTCCCCACTGATCTTCCTGAAGAATTCTACACACCGGAGTAAGACAATTCCAGTCCAAAGGTCAGACTCAAGGAAGAAACAGCAAAGATTATATATAAGCAGTGGCTAAAAGTCGACATTAGAACTCACCCAACAAAAATCAGGACACCTTGGCACCACCAGAAATACTGAAAATTAATGGACATTTTAATTCAGCAGAAATTCAGGAAAACGAATTTAAAGGTGTGATTATCCAGTTAATTCAGGAACAAAAAGAGGAAATGAACAGAGCTCTCAAAGAAATTCAAAAGAATATAATGGCTCACAGAGAGGAACAATTAGAAATATATAGAGAGGAAACAAATACAAAAATAGGAGCCACCTACAATCAGATGAAGGAAATGGTGCAAAGCATGAAAACAGAATTAGAATCTATAAAGAAAACACAAACAGAGAAAAACCTGAACTGGAGAATTTAGAGAAAAGATCAGGAACCACAAAGGTAAGTATCACCAATAGAATACAGGAGATGGAAGATAGATCTCGGGAGCTGAAGATGCACTTGCTGAAACTGATTCCTCACTCAAAGAAAAACTAAAATCAGAAAAGTTCCAAACTCAAAACATTCAAGAAATCAAGGATGCCATGAAAAGACGAAACCTAAGAATAATAGGAATAGATGAAAAAGAAGACTCCAGGCTCCAAGGACTGGAAAATATTTTTAAGAAAATCATAGAAGAAACTTTCCCAAACTTAAAGAAATGACCATAAACATACAAGAAGCCTACAGAACACCAAATAGACTAGACCAGAAAAGAAATACCTCTCGTCACATCATAGTCAAAACACTAAACCTACAAAACAAAGAAAATATATTAAAGGCAGCAAGGGAAAAAGGTCCAGTAACATATGAAAGGAGACCTATCAGAATCACACCAGACTTCTCATCAGTAACTATGAAAGCCACAAGGGCCTGGGCAGAGGTCATGAAGTCTTTAAGGGAACACAGATGCCAACCATAACTACTATACCCAGCAAAGCTTTCAATCAACATAGATGGAGAAAAAAAAATATTCCATGACAAAACAAAATTTAAGCAATATCTACACAGTAACCCAGCCCTACAGAAGATACTAGAAAGAAAACTCCAAACTATCGAAAACAACTACACCAAAGAAAATATAGGATACAGATAATCTCCCAGCAAAAGTTAAAAGAGAAAAAAAAGCAATGAATCACAGTAAGACCACCAACTCCACAATAAAAGGAACTAACAGTTATCGGTCACTATTATCTATCAACATCAATAGGCTCAACTCTCCAATAAAAACACACAGACTAACAGAATGGTTGTGGAAACAGGATCCAACATTCTGCTGCATTCAAGAAACACATCTATGCAACAATGATAAATACTACTTCAGAGTGAAGGGCTGGAAAAATGTGTTTCAAGCAAATGGACACAGAAAACAAGATGGGGTAGTGATCCTAGTATCTAATAAAATAGACTTTCAACCAAAACTGATCAAAAAAGATGAGGAGGGGCACTTCCTTCTCATCAAAGGAAAATTCCAACAAGAGGACATAACAATTTTGAATATCTATGCCCCAAATACAAGACCACCTACATTTGTAAATGAAACATTATTAAAGCTGAAATCTCACATAGATGCCAACACCTTAATAGTGGGAGACTTCAACACTCCTCTCTCACAAAGGGACAGATCATCTGGTCAGAAGCAAAACAGGGAATCAAGAGCACTCACAGAAACCCTAAATCAAATGGATCTAATAGATGTCTACAGAACTTTTCATCCAAAATCACAAAAGTGTATCTTCTTTTCAGCACCTCTTGGAACCTTCTCCAAAATAGACCATATATTTGGTCACAAAGGAAGCCTCAGCAGGTACAAGAAGATTGAAATAATCCCTTGTATCCTATTTGACCATCATAGTCTAAAGATGGACCTCAATAACAACAGAAACAGCAAAAAGCCTGTACATACATGGAAACTGAACAACTTGCTACTCAAAGACAGCTTGGTTAGGGAAGAAATACAGAAAGAAATAAAAGACTTCCTAGAATTCAATGAAAATGAAAGCACAACATACCTAAACCTATGGGACACAATGAAGGTAGTGTTAAGACGGAAGTTCATAACACTAAGTGCCTTCAAAAAGAAATTTGAAACATCTCATACAAGCAACTTAATGGCCCAACTGAAAGCCCTAGAAAAAAAAAGAAGCAGATACACCCAAGAGGAGCAGACAGCTGGAAACAATCAAACTCAGGTAAGAAATCAATCAATTAGAAACAAATGAATCTATTCATAGAATCAATGAAACCAAGAGCTGGTTCTTTTAGAAAAATAAGACTCCTTCCATCTCTGGCATGTTCGGACTCCCTGCAGATAGGGATTCCAATACCCTTCCTTTGCAATCAAGGGCTCAAACTATAAAAGGATGCTACTTTCTCTATAACAGGCTATTGCTGTGGCTTTTGGCTTCTATCTTCCTATGGAACCTCTTAACCCTGTTATATATTTGAATGTTGTACATTTGAATTGTCTTTAATGAGAAAACATGGCTGTATATTTCCACAACACAACTATGAAAATAACATGCTTTTATTTTCCCACTATCACTTTGTACTGATTGGTGACACTTCTATAAAGAGATAAAAAGACAATAAGAAACAACGAATAACACTGACAGTAAAATCGAAGAGGCTAAGCTTCCATTCCTCGCACACATTCTCACAAATTTACAGCCTCAGTTCTGGGTTCTTATTTTACTCAACCACTTCTGTTTCACAGAACACCATTCTCTCTCTCTCTCTCTCTCTCTCTCTCTCTCTCTCTCTCTCTCTCTCTCTCTCTCTCTCTCTCTCTCTCTCTCTCTCTCTCTCTCTCTCTCTCTCTCTCAGACCTACTACAGAGAGTACAGGTAATCTTATGAAAGAAAGAGGAGATAGGAAGACCTGCAGGGCAAAGGAGCTCCAAAAGGAGACCAGCAGAACCACTAAAGCTGAGCCTTGGGGGCCCTGCAGAGACTGGTACTCCAACCAAGGACAAGGCTCGGAGAGGACCTAAACCACTGCTCAGATGTAGCCTAGTCTCAGTCTCCAAGTGGGTTCCCTAATAAGGGGAGCAGGGGCTTTCTCTAGCATGAACTCAATGACAGGATCTCTGATCACCTCCCCTTGTGGGGGAGAAGCCTCAGAGGAAGAGAATGCAACCAGTTCTGATGAGACCTGATAGGCTAGGATCAAATAGAAGGGGAGGAAGACCTGACCTATCAGTGGACTAGGGGAGGGGCATAGGGAAATAAGAGGGAGGGTGGAATTGAGAGGAGATGAGTGAGGGGAACACAGCCGGGGATACAAATTGAATAAATTGTGATAAATGCTAATAATAATAAAACAAAACCTTCAGCAACAATAACAAAAAAGAAAACATTTCCTTTTTGACCACACTCTATCTCTAGTGACATACTTATTACAGAAACTGGTGCAGCTGTGACTTCTCTGGGCGAACTAGGCCCCTCATGAGCATGCTTTCCTACTGTTATCAGATCAAACTAGACTTTCCTTCCATGGATTAGCTATGTAGTATCAGACAGTAAGTTCTGAGATCCATAAAACAGTTCCTTTTATTTTTTCCAGGGTTCTGTGATGGCACAGGTTCTGCATGGTTCACAGCCTTGTCCATTGAATATAACTCCTTCAAGCACCTCTGAGGTAAATGCAGACTCTGTTTTACACGTGAAAGTTTTCAGTTAAGGATGAGAACTAGGTAATCCTTAGCAAGGATATTCGGTACTTATAAGTTAGCGGCAGAATTTGGCCTGAAACACAGCTTTCCTGAATTCTAACTTAGTCCTTTCTTCAATATTTTATTTTTATGGGAATAATTAGATTACAACAGAGGGGAAAATGCCTCTTATTTCTCACAATTGGGACAAATTCCTTTAATCGAATGTACATAGGCATTGTTTATCCTCCATACTGGATTTCACATTTAGTAAACAAAACCCCATTAGTCAAGTCTAGCAGAACAATTCTCTAAAGAGTTGCTGAGTCTCTAAATGAGTCACCTTCTGCGAACACTGACATGTTCCTGGGATAACACATACCAAGAACAGAGGATCTTAAATTTAGGCACTCTAAACAACCAGAATTGATTTTTACAAAGCAGACTATTAACGGAAAAGTATTCACAATTTTAGATCTGAAAATTACATTGGGAGATGCATAGCCATCACTTAAATGTATATATATGGTGAGAGAAGCAGTTTTAGGATGTTTTAGTGTCAACCAATTTTAGCAACACAGTATGCTTTGCAGCAAAGTCTCTGATCTTCCTCAAACTTGCTGTGCAGCATTTGTCATTTGTAAAATAAAACTGGGTTGTCCTATCTACCAATAGTGTTCTATCATCAATCAATTTGCATTCAAATTCAAATTGAGCTTCACTGAGCCTTAGAAGATAAAGAGGATGGGGCCATGGTTTTGCCACCATCTTTCTTTAGGGCTACCAGCTGTGTTCAGTTTCCTGTTTAGTGTTAAGTGCAACTATCGTCATTTCAGCTTTTTGCTGTTCACTTTTAATAGGGTCATCAAGATTTGCTAGCCCTGTTATGAACTGTGTCTGATTAAAAGTTCTGCTTTGATTTTAGTTCAGAAAAAACAGATTTAAAGTTATGCTAATGACTGTAGTTAGTTACAATGTTGAACTTTAGTAGTCTTTCATTTATATTTTTGAGGTTAAGCTTAGGATGGGTAACTATAAAGTTTGCCTATGTGGATCTACTCGAAATATAAGGAATACACAAGAATTTGAGATTATAGCACTCTATTTTATAGGATGCAATTTAGAGCAGATGATGAAGATAGACAAAGAGTAATTTAGATATGCTGGTCCTCAATCTTGTCAGAAATGAATATGGCATTTTAATATGAATAAGCTTATTATGACAAAGAGTCCCAAAATTATGGCAGTAGGTCCCCTAAGGTCTCTAAGAAGATTTGAGCACAAGGATAGATGACTGCAACTCTGGATTGTGGTATGCTAACCACTAGGCAATACTACCACAAATGGCCCACTGCTAGGGCCCAGCCTAACCTGTGGACAAAGCTGTGGATACCTGCAGAGTCATTGTTTCACATTGCTTTCACAGAAGCAGTTTCTCATTTTCTGTGGCTGGCTGGACGGCCTCTGCTCATGATGCCATGAAACCACAGGAGCCAGGCAAACTGCCTAGGTAGGTGATGGACTAACTAGTCATCTCTGTCATTTTGATTGTTACATTGATTGGTACATTTATTTAGCTCATAATTTATCCTTCTCAGGTCTCTAATCACATTGACAGCTAGGCTAAGCTTATGGTAGCTTTGCAGCTGAAGAGCAGACAGTTTGATTCACTGTTAGCTCATTGGTCAGTTCATTAGCTAGTTAGAACTACAAGGTACTAGACCCTTTATTTAGAAAGGCAAGCAGGTTTGCCTTGCTCACAGGCTTCGTTTTAGTTTCCTGTGTCTTATGGTGAATAGCTGGATAGAAAGATACGGAGTTTATGTAGGGTGTGAGGATGTAGGTGTTTAGGTTGTGAGAATTCATGGTCTGGGAAAATGTTTCATTGTTGATTAATGCAAGAAAGATTGGAGAGTCTAAGTAGTTGTTTTAAGGCATATGAATATGAGTTATAATGATATAAGAATGATTTAAGGCATATTAAAATGGGAGATATTTTAGATTTCTCTCTTGTCTCAGCTATTGTACTTATGTTGTTATAAGATTTCAGAAGTTCAGAGTTTTGACATTGATCAACAGAGTTCTAATAAGTTGATGGAGCACTGACTGCTTATTATTCAATCACAAGCTTGAGAATTTAATTGCCTTTTGGTTGTCTTATGAAAATAGACTTAAAGGTGCTTCCCATGCTAAAAACATCTGTTTAATGTATATAGCTGACCCCAAAGCCATAGCTTTTCCTATGGTATTCTTAATATCTGCCATTTCTGAGGTAGACTTTGGCACAGGCTTTAGGAATATCTTAAATCTATTCGTTCTAGTTGCTTTGTTAAGGAAAGTCCAAGCATCCAGGGTTTAGCACTAAAGCCATTAATGTATTTCTGCCTAACTTTCCAGTGTGATATGGAGATGGGGGCTAAAAGTAGATGCTAAGTATACAAAAGTGGCTGAGCTCTATTTGTGGCTGATTACAGACAGTTTCAGACCATGGACACAACTAAATTGTTTATAAAGGTTACAAAACAAACAGCTAAGAAGAACTGATGCTCATTCCATTGGATGTAGTTTTGCCTGTTACTTACAGAGTGCTGTTTATGTTAGATTTACTGATATGTTACTTTTCTGAGTTTTTAAATACATTTCATTTTGTAAACTAAAAATTCATGTGAGCTTCAGTAAACCAAAATGTCGTGAGATCTGGCATAGCTCAAAAGGACCCCAGATGAGTTTCCCCTGGTCTTGGGATTCCTCACTTTTCCCATTTAATAGGTAAATCTTAACTTCTGTCTCTAGTCTGAATTTGTCTCAACAGATTTTCACCAGTTTGACTATATTCCTGGATCAGCTAGGGACTGCACCTGAAATCTAGACTTGCTGGAAGCTGACATGATTGTTCCCTGCCTCCTCAGGTGGATCAACTAACTTCTGAGGACTGCCCCATTGCCCAGCCTTTGGCTGGCATTTCAACTTTCCTAGCCCCTGATGCCAGTGATCCTATTGTCAGAACTTAAGCAGTTTCAGAAGATGAGACCCAAAATCCCACCTACCAGGCTGAAATGTTAGATCAAAAGGGGTTCCCTGACATTAGCTGTTATCTTGGAAACCTGCTTAGCTGGAGTAGGAACTAGTATTGCATCCTGGAGAGATGCTAGAGAGGAAAGATTCCAGAGGATGGTTTAAGTCCTGGTATAATAGTTCTCCTTAGCTTACTCCCCCTATATCCACCCTAAAGGGACCCCTACTCATTTTGATTTTTACCTTTGGGTCTTGTATTTTGAATCTCTTGATGGCTTTCATGAAGAAATGTTTGGGAGCGATACAGTTAATGGTACTCAGATCCGATTATGGAAAGGTAAATACAAGGGGTCATTTTGGGAAGACCCAATCTCAAATGATCATGGGAAGGGAGTAATGAGAGACCAAAAGATTAAAAATCAGTGGCTATTATTTTAAAGTGTACAGCACAGGCCTGAACCAAGGCTAGCTGGGTGGACATAAGTCCAGTCACCTTTGGGGAAGGGCTAGCCTTAATGCCCTGAGGGAAGAACTAGCTTTATTGCATTCTTTCCCCACCCACTAGAGATACAGTTGCTAAGAAAATGGCCTACCCCCTTAGGGAGGGACACCAGATCATTAATGGTTTGGGGACTTTCCTATAGCCAATCAATTCAAAATGCAATATCCCTTTTGTGTCTTGACCAATAGATGCTTGCCAGGCAGGAATCCCCCCCTGCTTTGGGCACTCTGCAAGTGACCAGAATCTTTAAATCACCCAACTAACCTGAGCACAAGGCTCTAGGGTCTCACCTCTTTGGTAGTAGGGGGTGTGAGCCCAAGCAGCAGCTTGTAATAATCTGTAATGAAAAGATCCTCATGTGTTTTGCAACGGAAAAAACTATTAATTACAGTTTATTCATTTTGTATCCCAGATGTAGCACCCTCCCCCATCTCCTCCCAACCCCACCTTCCCACCTTCTTCTTCTCCTATGCCCCTCCCCCAGTCTACTGATAGGGGAGGTCCTCCTCCTCTTCCATCTGACCCTAGTCTATCAGGTCTCATCAGGACTGGCTTCTTTGTCTTCCTCTGAGGACTGATAAAGCTGCTTCCCCTCACATGGAGGTGATCAAAGAGCCAGCTACTGAGTTCATGTAGGAGACAGTCCCTGTTCCTATTATTGGGAAACCCTCTTGGACACTGAGCTGCCATGTTAACCAGAAAATAGTAATGAGAAAACTGGTAAATCAAGGAAGAAAAGGTGTGACCCTGGAAATTACAGAGAATAGAATTTCCAAAATCTCTGGGTATAGTCAAGGTTCTCTGTAGGAATAGAATAAATTTCTCTTTTTCTCTCTCTCTCTCTCTGTTTGTGTCTCTCTGTCTCTACCTATCATCTATCTATTATCTACCACCTATCTATTTATCTATCTATCTATCTATCTATCTATCTATCTATCTATCTATCTGCAATCTATCATGTATCTATGTATCTGTCTATCTGTCTCCCTGCCTACCTACCTAACACCTTATCTATATATCTAAGAAATGAATTTATTAGATTAGCTTCTAGTATATAGCCCAGCTTGTCCAGCAATGGATATCTACCAAGAGAAGGTCCAAGAATCCAGCTGCAGAAGGTTTATCTCAACTGATCTTTATTATGTGCCAGAATTCCAAAGAAGTGGGCTCTAATGCCAATGAAGGAATAGCCTTGCTATTGAAAGCAAAGGCAAGCAGACACAGAGAGCAAGCTTCCTTCTTGCATGTCCTTTATATTGGCTGCCAGCAAAAGGTATGACCCAGATTAAAGGTAAATCAAAATATTAAAAGTGTATAGCCATACCCAAAAAATCTAGATCAAAAGTAGGTCTTCCCACTTTGAATAATTTAATTAAGATAAAAATCCCTCAAAGGTGTGCCTAGCCACCTGGGTTTTAGTTAATTGCAGATGTACTCAAGCTGAAAATCAAGAATAGTCATTCTGTAACTTCAACATTGGCTGACCACTAAACTGTAAAGAAATAGGAAAGACATTGAAGTCTGTATGCATACACTACAGAACATCAGTTACTAAAACTGCTTTATGGTGGTGGCCAAGCCTCTTCTGGGACGGGTGCACGATGTAATGCTGATGGTTTTCCTCATGATAATGCCTGGGGAATTGGGTCCTCGCATGGCAAGGAGCTGTGGCGATAATCATGCAGAATCTTCTGGTCTTTTCCAAGGGAATGCTTGGTTAGTGTTTGCTTTGTGTTTGCATTTTTGCTTTGATGATGGAATTTTTAACTTTCACTTTGTGACAGACATTTCCCCAGAATCAGAAAAAGAAAGCTTGGACTGTGACTCATTCTTGTTTGTCTCTAAGGATTGTGAGAACGGAACAGATCACGACTCCTCTGTTTGTAATAATGATGATGTGGCTGAGTCAACACAAGGGCTTGGTCTGGGTACATCAGCTAATGTCCAGATGTTCTCTCCCAATGGAAACCTGGTTCTGACAATTTTCCCACCAAACTGTTCCAAACAATGGGTAGATGATTATCAAAAGGTTAGCAAAGTCTTGCTGGGACATTGACTCCAAGACTAAACAGGAACATTCAGAAGTGAACCAACCAACTACGGGGAATTGACTCAGGCTACTAATCTACTGAGAGTTTTGGGCTTTAGAGGAGTTAGATCTCCTAATTAGAATGTGGAGAGATAGTAGGTGCCAATAATTAAATCACAATGTTTTGGATATATAGTCTATCACATCTCCATACTGTAATCACAATTGTTGCCAAGCCTGGTCAGTAGGTTATGCACCAGTGTCCTGGGTTACATATTAACTGCTTATTGAAGCTATGTATATGAAGATATAATTCACATATGAGTTAACAGGAAACCGTGGAGATTGAGGAGAAGAAAGGTAAAAAGTGCAGTGTGCACATTATTGTTAAACTTAGGACATTCTTAAAAGAAACTACATGGGAAAATGAGGAAACGAATGTAAAACTTTTTCTGCTGTGAAAAACTAGAAGTATAAATAAAGGTGGCCTGAGTTGTCTCAGAGCTAGACTGTGTGAATTGCACCTCCTTTTTTTCTTATTGATTTTTTACTCATTACAATTTCTTTACTTTGTATTCCAGCTGTAGCCCTTCTCGGTCCAAGACTTTAGCCATTTCTACACATCCTCTTTTGGGTTTTGAACCCTGCTGCCAGATCCGTACTCCAGAAGCAGAACACCCCTGAAAACATAATGTTGATTTTACTTAGAAGAACAGAAGAGATTCCAGAATTAGCAACAGGTCATAGTTTAATTTTCAACTAAAAACATTCAGACATGCAAAAACCAAGTAAATATGACTTAATTGAGAAACAAGTGACAAGAAAGTGCCAACAATTAGAAACTGACTCCAAGTATTCATCTGCTGGATTTTATAGGCACAAACATTAAAACAATTGTTTCAAATATTTAAAGAACACTAAATCCAAAAATCTGAAAAATAGATGATGCATTAGATGTTACAAAATAGCTGAGAAAAATCAATTTAAGGGAAGGATGATTTTATAGGCATAAGATTATTGTATACTTCAAATGCTTATTTCTGTAACCCAATGTCTGATTGCAGTCCTTGTTCTGATATCTCCTGTCTGAGTGTTGTGTAAACAATGCTCCCAATTGGCCCCTGATTTGCCAATAAAGCAGTGTACAGCTAATCACTGAGTAGGGGAGAGAATAAGGGTGAATCTCCTGCCTTACAGGGGAGGAAGAGTTGAGGAGGAAGTAGGGGATTCAGTTATGGTCCGGAGTTAGGAGAAATCAGAAAGGAAAAGCTAGAGCATAAAAGCCATAAAGTATAAGTAGATCTGGGATCAACACTGGGAGAAAGTCAGATTAGTATAGAGGATTAAGAATAGAGTAGACCATGTATGAACCCCTGCTCGGAGGTAGTCCATGGTAGCTCAGTGTCCAAGTGGGTTTTCCTAGTAAGGGGAACAGGAACTATTTCTGACATGAACTCAATGACTGGCTCTTTGACCTCCCTTCCTTGCCCCCCGAGGGAGGATCAGCCTTGCTAGGCCACAGAAGAGAACATTGCAGCCAGTATTGGAGATACCTGATAAGCTAGAGTTAGATGGAAGGGGAGGAGGACATCCCTTATCAGTGGACTTGGAAAGGGACAGGAAGCAGATGAGGGAGGGAAAGTGGGATTGCAAGGGAATGAGGGAGGGGGCTACAGCTGGGATACAAAGTAAATTACCTGTGATTAATATTTACAAAATTAAAATAAAAAATAAAAAAGAATAATCACTTGAGCTTTTCATCTTAGCCATTCTGATGGGTATAAGGTGAAATCTCAGGGTCATTTTGATTTGCCTTTCCCTGATGACTAAAGATGTTGAACATTTCTTTAAGTATTTCTCTGCCATTCAGTATTCCTCTACTGAGAATACTGTTTAGCTCCATACCCTATTTTTTAATTGGATTACATGATTTGTTGCTTTTTAATTTCTTTAGTTCTTTACATATTCTGGATATTAGCCCTCTGTCAGAGACAGGGTTGGTGAAGATCCCAGTCTGTGGGCTGTCCTTTTGTTCTGACAACAGTGTCATTTGCTTTACAAAAGCTTTTCAGTTTCATGAGGTCCCATTTATTGATTGTCGATCTTAGACCCTGTGCTGTTGGTGTCTGACAACACATGCTGGAGAGGTTGTAGAGAAAGGGGAACCCTCCTCCATTGCTGGTGGAAATGTTAATTTGTATAACCACTTTGGAAATCAATCTGGCACTTTCTCAGACAATTAGGAATACTGCTGCCTCAAGATCCAGCTACACCATTTGTAGGCATATATCCAAAATATGCTCAAGTACGCAACAAGGACATTTGCTCAACTATGTTCAAAGCAGCTTTATTCAGAGTAACCAGAATCTGGAAACAACCCAGATGCCCCTCAGTTGAGGAAAGGATACAGAAACTGTTGTACATTTACAGAGTGGAATACTACTCAGCAATTAAAAACACGGAAATCATGAAATTTTCAGGCAAATGGTGGGATCTGGAAAAATCATCCTGAGTGAGGTATCCCAGAACCAGAAAGACACACACAGTACATACTCACTTATAAGGGGATACTAGACCTATAAGATAGAATAGACATACTAAAATCTGTATACCTAAAGAGGTTAAGCAAGAAGGAGGATCTGGGGTAAGATGATCAATCCTCACTTAGAAAGACAAATGGGATGGACATTGGAAGTAGAAGAAAATAAGAAACAGGAATGGTACCTACCATAGAGGACCTTTGAAAGACTCTACCTAGCAGGGTAACAAAACAGATGCTGAGAGTCATAACCAAACCTTGGACAAAGTGCAAGGAATCATATGAATGAAGGGAGAGTTAGTAAGACCTGGAGGGGACAGGAGCTCCACAAGGAGAGCAACAGCACCAAAAATATTTGGGCACAAGAGTTTTTTCTGAGACTGATACTCCAAACAAGGACAATGCATAGAGATAACCTAGAACCCTTGCTCAGATGTATTCCTTGTCTGCTCAGTGTCCAAGTGCGTTCCCTAGTAATGGAAACAGGGAATGTCTCTGGCACGAACTGATTGGCCTGCTCTTTGATTACCTCCCCCTGAGGAGTGTGCAGCCTTACCAGGACACAGAGGAAGACAATGCAGCCAGTCCTGATGAGACCTGATAAGCTAGGGTCAGATGGAAGGGGAGGAGGACCTCCCTACTACTGGGCTGGGGGAGGGCATAGAAGAAGAGGAAGGGAGGGTAGGATTGGGAGGGGACAAAGTAGGGGCTACATCTGGCATACAAAGTGAATAAACTGTAGTAAATAAATAAATAAATAAATAAATAAATAAATAAATAAATAAATAGAATAATAACTGCTCATTTATTGTGGTGTGAAGCTTATTAAACAAATAAAATAATAGACTCTCAATTACTTGGGTGATAACCAGATTAAGAGAGAAACTAAGAAACAAACAGAAATTTATAAAAATAACTAACAGGATTTGTATTGGTATGAGAGTGTTTATGGTAATTAAATTACATAGTTGATCCTCCTCAGATCTTGAGAGAGCAGGAAGCAGCAGGAAGGGCATGCTAGTCCTGGGTTTTCTATTTCTATTCAGTCTCACAGATGCCAATGCATAGTCAGTGTTTCATGTTTAGTTAAACTTTTTTTTGAAAACAACCTGATAAGTATGTACAGAGGTTGTGTCATGTATGTGTTTTTAAATCCACTCAAGTTGATAATGAATACCAGTTTTCACTGATGATATTATTAAACTCATAGATATGATATTTTAAACCAAAACAGAAACTATGAAAATTTTTAATTAAGTGAAATTTTAAAAAATGACTTGATGGGTACAACAGAAAACATATTTAAACATGGCAGATGAAAGGGAAATTCAGGAACTCAAATGTAGATTTTCTGAAATTTTCTAATATACATTAGCAGAGAGGAGAAAGATTAGAGAAAGCCATGTAAGGCCTCAGATGTATAGTCACTGCTGGGTAGCTCTATAATTCTCAATATGAAAGCATAGTGCAAAAAAGTGAATTTCTTAAATTTTTTGTAATACCAGATTTACAGAAACTTAATACACTTGAAAAACATATGCAAATCATTACACACACAAACACGAATCATAGTGAAATTCCTTGTGCGTGTGTATATGTGCATGCACACCAATGTTTTTGTTTGTGCAATAGAAAAAATTGCAGGAAGTACAACAAAAAATAGCACATTCACACAAGAGCAGAATGTAATAATTAATTGCTAAATTATAAAACAATGAAAGGCAGAAGACAATGAATGGGATATGTAAAATACTAGAAAACACATGGTGTTAGATACAGAAAAACTGAAAGAATTCATTGCTACCAAACAAAAGTAAAATGTAAACTAAAGGAAATATATTAGGAAGAAAAGTATTTATGTCAGATAATGTCCTTGCTTGTTCTCTCATACTTATGAAGAGCACTGTAAGTAGTTCACATACAAAGCAAGATAAAACAAAACAATAAAATGGTAAGTATTTTGTCCTCTTTCATGGTGCTTTCAGTAGTTCATACTGCCAAGTTGGGTTTATGATACAAAGATTTATTGAAGGGAGTATCTGCAAAAGTTACATGTGGATAGACTGTCAGTAGGTAGAAAGACACCAGACAACAAAGAGTAAACATTGAGAATTAACAAGAGTTAAAAATTTGCATATTGTAGGCTTGTGCTATCATTTGAGTTGCTGG
The DNA here is from genome assembly GCA_028658305.1 of Pachyuromys duprasi. NCBI lineage: Eukaryota > Metazoa > Chordata > Mammalia > Rodentia > Muridae > Pachyuromys > Pachyuromys duprasi. The sequence continues at coordinate 1,274,982 of CM053743.1, forward strand.
CATGAATTTCATTAAGAAAAATGTTAAATAAATTTTAACTTGGGATTATGAAACAATTTCCAGTCATTTCTGCAATGGTTTTAAACAGTTTATACTGTGTATTTATGCAAAGTGGCATTCTCAGCATTAAAGTTATACAATCTAAATATTGATGAACTCTAAAAAAACACTGAAGATGCCCCATGTCCTCCCATATCAAAGATTCATGTAAGATTTAATGCTTTATATAACAACAAATAAGCACATGCATGAAATTAATATGCAAATTTTATTTGTCTTTAATAAATAGTGGTTATACATATACCAAAGAATTGTCTTGAAATACTTGTTTATTATTTATGAAAAAGAAATGGATTCAGTAGGAAATCCTGAGATCATAGTTCAAAAAGTTAGTGGAATAATGAAGATGGAGAAATGAAGGGTTGGGGGAAGGCTCAACCAAAGGTGAAATGTGCATAATGGAGCTAATTAAGAAACTGTGATTTTTCAGTTGAAGTGAATATGCTGGAAACAAGTCATCTGGTCATACATCATAGTGGTTTTAATATTGTTCTTGGTTTCTCACCATAACTGGATGGTGAGCAAACTAGAAAAAGGAGGGAACCACATGGGTCCCAACCCACTCGGGCACTTCAAGTCTCAGTAGGACTAAACAATCCTTTCCCACTGAGGCTAGAGAAGGAAGCACAGCTATGGGAAAGGGATCCAAAGGCAGGCAACAGAGTCAGACACCCCCTGTTCCAATTGCTAGGGAGACCCACATAAAGAACAAGCTGCCTATCTGCTACATATGTGTAAGGGGCCTAGGTCCAGCCTATGTATGCTCTTTGGTTGGTGTTTCAGTCTCTGTGAGTTCCCATGGGCCCTGGCTAGTTTACTTTGTAGGTCTTCTTGTGGTGTCCTTGATCCCTCAGACTCTGCCAATACTTCCTCCCACTTTTCTACATGACTCCCAGGGCTCTGCCTATTGTTTGACTGTGAATGTCTGCATATGTTTCCATCAACTGCTGGATAAAGTCTCTCAAAGGACAGTTATGCTAAGTTCCTTGATATGGCTGTTTTGTCCATGAAGTTATAGAATAAATTCTGCACAAGATCAGTCCAGTAAAGAAATCCAGCATGGTGATTGCTAGGTTATAAGGAGAAAACGGTATGGCCATTGGTAGGTTCCCCATGTTACAGTGGATGACCCCACACCTACGTATATGAGGGGGCCTAATTACTCATGGATTAAAAAATAAACAATTTTTTAAAAATATAAAAAGTTGAGAGGAAATTTCGATGAGGATTACTGGGAAAATTTGCAAAGAGTGAATGATAGGAAGATATGTTTAGCATACCTTATTTATGAAATATTTAAAGAATATAACAGTAAAGACTTGCTTATTTTAACCAAAGTAATTAAATATTACTTAAGGTACAATATGCATTTTAAATATACATAGTATAATTTTTAATTAAAATGCAAAAAAATGTGGTAAAAAATATCTGCAAAGTTCAAATGCTAAACAAAAAGATGGGAGCTGAATACATAATTCAAAGACAGAACACATCTGTGAAGCCCTGAGTTCTCTCTCCACTTAGTTCCACTGAAAATAAAAATTAAAAATAAAAAGATGAAGAATAAAATTTAAAAAATGAGTATTTGGAAAACTGTAGAATTGGTAGCATGGGAAACACAACAATTCTAAATTTGTATGCCCATAAATACACAATATCACTTTTACAAGTATATAAAAAAGTAGAAACTGAAAGGGAAAATAACTGAATCCATTATTATGACACGAGTTTTTCAGATGACCCTCTCAATAATGACAATTTGAAGTACACAAATTATCACCATTATTCAGGATATCTGGATAAATTAATTAATAACTGTGAGCTAATGTGCTCTTGATCACATTTCATTCTCTACACAGAAAACTGACACTTTCCTTACAATTTTTTCTAAGGTATGTCAACATTACCTAGAGAGGCAAAACTTAAGAAATCATGAAGACCTAAGACTATTGAGAGCGTAGTCCTAACACAGTGAATTTACAGCTCAGAATCAATATCTAGGTACAATTAGGAAAGTACGTGTTTCTAAAAAATTAAATAATCATGATATAAATTAAAAATCACTATAGTAATTTTAAAATATTTGAGTTGAGTTGATTAACACTGAAAATTTAACAGAAGGTATTACACACACTATTTCTCCAAAAACGAGCTCGTACTGGAGTCCCTATTTGTCATAGACAAGTACCTTAACTGAAGGTCAATTATCTAAAATTTACCACTTGATTTCAGAAAAAAGAAAATCAAAATCTGTGAATATAAAGAATAGAAAGTAAGAAGAGTAAATGTTAAAAGATAAAGCAATTCAAAAGAGAAAAGAAATATTTGTTATATCTTAAAATACCAAGAAAATTAATGTTGTCTACACTTGTTGCTAAGATTACACATTTTAAGAGCATCTGGAGAGCATCCTGATTGCCCTAATATAAAAAGCCAGATACTGTCTTCTCAGAGAAATATAGACTGAAGAAAAATGGATCTAGACAATGAGAAATTGGTCTTAGAAAAGAAGAAAAGTGCAGTTGTTAGCATCATCATCATAGCCGAAAAATGCAGAACACTTTGTCACATGGAATGGTAACTTTAAATTGTTCACTAAGGTTGATCTCACACCTCTCTGCCTGCTGCCACCTCCCCCATGCTGGGGTTAAGGATCTGCTTCACCTCACCAGGCCAACGTGGTGCTGAAAATAAAACCCAAGGCCTTGCATATGCTAGGATAGTGCTTTACAAACTGCCTACAAGCCTTGCCTGAAGTCCAGATTATTCACAAACTTTGTTATTTGTACATAAATTATTGTGATGGAGTTCACAAGGACACCAGTAACAGTGAATTTCTGATTCAATTTGCCAGTTTTTTCTAATGTTCATGACCACATAATTTCAGAAGACCCAGTAGGAAAGCTGAGTCATATTGTTACTACTACTACTACTACTATTATTATTATTATTATTATTATTATTATTGGGTCTTGTTCAACTGGCCTAGAAATGTTTGGGAGATGCTAGGGAAGTGAAAAGAAGCCTCTCTAAATTACATTATTGGAAGTCCTAGGCTATAAAGCAAGCCTAATAAAATCCACGAAAAAAAAACAAACGTTCTCATTAAAAGAGAAGTAACACATACCCCCCCCTTTTTTTGCAGATAATAAATACGACTTTATTTATATAAACATTCTGATATGTGGCTCTTAATATTTTCCAAAATTATTAGAATTTGGATAGTTACATTACATTGTAAAATAACACAGTACTGTACACATTATGCACTTGAATAGAAATTTAAAATAAATATACAAAGCCTTCAGATAAAAATGTTTAAACAAGACATGGGAAACATAAATAAATAACGAGAGAAAAAATAAGAAATAAAGAGAACGAAGAAGGTAGGTCAGAACTTAGAGCGCTTGCTGTTTTTGCCCAGGCCCTCATTTCGATTCCCACGACCCATGCTGATGTATCACCACTGCCGATTACCCCAGTTCCAGGAAAAGCGGTGTTCTCTTCTGGCCTCTGCTGGTAACCTTGTACATGTGGTATGCAGGCACACATACATACACTAATATAAAATGAAAACTTTAAATTAAAGAGACATGTATCATTTAATGTTCTTGTATTGATCTTCAGTTTTGTTGTAATATCAACCTATCTTCTAACAATAATTTTGTGTTGTATGTGGTGTGTGTGTAGTGTAGTGTAGTTATGAATCATACCCAGAACATGGTATATAATAGGAAAGTTACTGTCCTACATTCCAATCCTCTAGCTGTTTTTTATATTTTCTCTTTAAATTATCTATTTACTTTATATACGGATCGTATCCCCCTCCCTCCTCTCCTCCCAGTCCCACCGTCACACCCTCTTTCCTTACTCCTCCCCTCCCCTTACGCTCCTTCCACCGGTGTCAGAGAAGTCTGCCCAGATAGGGGAAGGTGATCCAATAGCAGGGAACTGAGTCCATGTCAGGGACAGCCCTCCCTGCCCCAATCAGACCAGTTGCTAAGGGACTCAATGAAGACTGAGCTGTCAACCAGCACCATAAGTATAGGGGGCCTAAGTCCAGTCCGTACATGCTCCTAGGTTTGTCTTTTTGAGCCCGCTTGGGCTTAGGTTAGTTGTTTCTGTTGTTTTTTGTGGAGTTTTTGTCCTTTTCGGGCCTCTCTAGCCTTCCTATGATTCTCTCACAAGCTTCCCAGATCTCAGTCTAATGTTTGACTGTGGATCTCAGCATCTATTTCGATCTGCTGCTGGGTGGAGCCTCAGGGGACAGTTAGCTTGGCTCCTGTGTGCAAGCACAGCAGAGCATCTTTATCTGTGAGAGGGGTGCATCTCCCATGGGGTGGTTCTCAAGTTGGGACAGTCATTGGTTAGCCATTTTTCTCAAACTTTGCTACATCTCTATTTCTGCCCATCTTGTAGGTAGGGTAAATTTTGCATCAAACCTTTTCTGGTGGGTTGGTTGTTCCTTCCGTCCATGGAAAGTCCTTCCTGGCTATAGGGAGTGAGCACTTCAGTCTCATATCCCCTACTGCTATGTATCTGTTAGAGTAGTCACCCCATACTCTCTCAGAGCCTAGCCTGTTGCAGCTCTCCAGCTTGTAGAAGAGATGCCCTCTTATCAGCTTCTCATTTCTATTCTATCCCTAACCCTCCCACCTCTGCTCCCCTAAACTTGTTCCCCACCCTCGTTCCACCCCCTCATCCCACCTCTCACCCCCTGCCTCTCCTACTCAGTTCCCTCATCTACTTCTGATATCTATTTTATTACCGCTTCTGAGTGGGATTCAAGCTTCTCCCCTTGGGTCTTCCTTGTTACATATATTCTTTGGGTCTGTGTGTGAATTGTGGTATGGTTATCTTGTACTCTATGGCTAAAATACACTGATGAGTAAATACGCTATGTGTCTTTCTTGGTCTGGGTTCCCTTATTCAGGATTATCATTTCAACAGTCATTTTAACAATCAAAATGAATAAGCGGATTCTTACTATTTTTATCTTTATCATTATTATTTATTACAAATTATGCACTTTGTATCCTAGCTGTAGCCGCCTCCCTTATCTCCTCCCACTCCTACCCTCCCATATCTTTTCTCCCCCATGTCCCTCCCCTAGTCCACTGATAGAAGCAGTCCTCCTCACCTTCCCTCTGACCCTAGCCTATCAGATTTTATTAGGACTGTTGGGATCCTTTTTCCCTGTGGCCTAGTTAGGACACCTCACCAGGGGATGGTGATCAAAGAGCTGGCCCTGAGTCCATGTCAGAGACAGTCTGTGCTCCCCTTATTAGAGAACCTCCATGAAGACTGAGCTGCCCATGGCTACATCTGAGCACAGAGTCTAGGTCTTCTTCATGCTTGGTCCTAGGTTGATCATCAGTCTCTGCAGGACCCCCTGAGCCCAGAATTTTTGGCTGTGTTGGTCTCCTTGTGAAGCTCCTGTCCCTTCCAGGTCTTTCTATTTCCCCTTTCATCCGTAAGATTCCTTGCACTCTGCCCCAAGTTTGGCTATGAGTCTCAGCATCTGCCGAGATACCCAGATGGGTTGAGTCTTTCAGAGGACCCCTGTAGAAGGCTGCTTTCCTGTTCCCTGTCTTCTCCTATTTCCGATGTCTATCCTGTTTGCCTTTCTGAATGAGCATTAAGTCTCCAGGGTCCTATTTGTTGTTTTGCTTATTTAGGACTATAGATTTTAGTATTTTTACCTTATATATGGTTAATATCCACTTATAAGTGAGGATATAGCATGTGTGTCTTTCTGCTTCTGGGTTACCCCACTCAATTTAATCTTTTCTAATTCCCACCATTTGCCTGAAAATTTCATGATTTTCTTGTTTTTAATTGCTGAGCAGTATTCCATTTGTGTAAATGTAGCACAATTTCTGTATTCATTCTTCAGTTGAGGGACATCTAGGTTGTTTCCAGATCCTGCTATTATGAATAAAGCTTCTATGAACATAGTTGTGCAAAAGTCCTTGTTATATGATTTAGCATCTTTTGGATATATGCTCAGGAGTGGTATAGCTGGATCTTGAGGGTAGCACTATTTCTAATTTTCTGAGAAACTGGCAGATTGATTTCCAAAGTAGTTGTATAAGCTTACATACCCACCAACAATGGAGAAGTGTTTCCCTCTCTCTCCAACCTCTGCAGCATGTATCTTACCTTGAGTTTTTGTTCTTAACCATTCTGATGGGTGTACGGTGGAATCTTAGGGTTGTTTTGATTTGCCTTTCCTGGATTATTAAAACATTGAACAATTCTTTAAGTGTTTGAATAAGCTGATTCTTAAGTTTATGTAGAACTAAAAAGAACTTAAAATAGAATAATTATGAAAGTAAAGAATCAAGTTATCAATGTTTAATTTCAAGGCAGAACTATATAGAGTCAAAAATTTTTTTAAAATGTACAGTTGACAGAATACTGAATTATAGGCTAATAAATAAGAAAAAATAGGTTAAGAAATAATCCTAAATCTAGGGTTGTGACACATGTCTTTAATCCCAGCACTTGCGGGAAAGGTGCAGGAATATCTTTGTGAGTTCAAGGCTAGACTGTTCTACATAGTGAGTTCCAGGACAGCCAGAGCTACATAGGACCCTCTGTGAAAACAAAAACAAAAACAAAAAAACCCAGTTAGTCCTACATGTATATGTTTATTCGTCTTAGAGAAAATACTCAATAAATTCAAATGAGACATTACATTAAATCAACAAAGCTCAAACAGCTGTACACTTCTGTGGAAAAATAATGAGTCCTAATCAATAATTTCTTGCAGTCATGATGAACTTAGAAGACCCAAATGGATCATATCTAGTAATAATTAACTTAAAATGAAATGATACAAAAGGTTAAGTCAAAGATATATTTACACACACACTTGTAAGCAATTTTTGTATGTGGAATAAAGAGAATTAAATTTCAGAAAAAAAAGTGAAATTTTATTTTATAGGGAAAGGATTTACCGGGGTTGTGGCACAGACCTGCAAAACCAACTACTTGGGATGATGAGGAAGGAGTAGCACAAGCATTGGTTGGACAGGGCTACATCACATGCTCCAAGCTGTCTGTGGCAGCCTGTTCTATACCGAGTGCTACAGAAAACCAAAATACAAGAAAACAATCTCCACGCAAACATATGCATGCTATTTGACAAAGGCTATTTTGAAAAATATGTTAGTAATTCTTAGCAATCTTCAACTAATTTAAAAATCATCAAGGACTGGGCTGTAACTCAGTGGCGAAACACTTGCTTAGAATACATGGGGTCCTATTTTCAATCCCATTATTAGAAAAAATATATAACAAAAATGGCAAAACATTGAATATATCTTTCTAAACTTAAAAATGCTACAAATATGCAAAAGACACATGAAAAAATAAGTCAAAAACATAATTGCAAATCTATGTATTGCTTTATAGAGCTGACCTCTGGGGATATTTGGAGTTGAAGACTCAGTGACATTCCCAGCAAGCTGCCAAATTTCTTGTTCTGAGTGTACGCTAAATGGGTATTCATGGAACATACTAAAAAGTATGTTGTTACAAATAGTGTGCTAGATCTCAGCAAAGAGTTAATCTCAAGACCTGTTTTTTATTTATAAAGTGAAAAATATTTTAAAATTCACCTCTAAGAATTACACCTCTTCACATAGGTGTAAACAAGTTTGAAAACAAATAGAGAGAAAGCATTTACATGAACTTGGGATCTCAATTTTGGTTTCAGGCTGACTTGAGTTTAATCTCAGTTTCTCTAGATCAGTGGCTCTCAAACTGTAGGTCTTAGACCTTTGAGGATTAAATGACTGACCCTTTCACAAATGTCACATATCAGATATCTTACATGTAAGTTATTTACATTATGATTAATAGCAGTAGTAAAATTACAGTAATGAAGTAGCAACAAACATAATTTTATGGTTAGGGATCACCACAACATCAGGAACTGTATTAAAGCATCACTGAATTAGGAAAGTTGCAAACCACTGTTCTGTATAATAAAGAATGTCTCCCTTAGTTATTTGGTTAATGAAAGCATTTCCATAACAATTGTTTCTACTTCATGCATACATTTGGAAGAACAAGAATCACACTTTTACAAGAATATTGAGCACTCTATGTTGAAACATATGTATATTGGCTGTAATGGATAAATGGTACTATTAAAGTTATAGTATAATGAATGAGAACAACATTCATATGAACTCAAACATTCTTAAATAATGATCATAAAAAGCTGGTTTATAACTTTAAATTTTCATTAACTGATCTGATTAGATTACCAACCAATATATAACACTGGTATCATTTCAAATTAAGGAGGTTTAGATACACTGTTTTCATGAATTGTTTTTAGAGCCAAAAGCAAAAGGAGATACAATTTTGGTGTGGCATTTTTAAAAATCTCTCATTTGAACCATTTTTAAAACAGATAAACTGATTAATAAATAATAAAATGGAAGCATACAGTCATAGAAGCCAGAGAAGAAATGTGTATATGAATCAATACATAGAGGTTGACTATTCAGGCAATCTTTAATTTCTTCTTTTTAAAACAGTTGTTTCGGTTTGGGCTGCTTAAACATTTTTTAACATTTTTATTTTATTTTATATTAATCACAGGTTATGTACTTTGTATCCCAGCTGGGGTCCCCTCCCTTGTCCCCTGCATTCCCTCCTTGTCCCCTGCCCCCATCCCTTCCTCATCTCCTCTCTGCCCCTTTCCAAGTACATGGATTGGGGGGTGGACCTCCTCCCCTTCCGTCTAACTCTAGCTTATCAGGTCTCTTCAGAACTGGCTGCAATTTCTTCTTCTGTGGCCTAGCAAGGCTGCTCCTCCCTCTGCAGGGGGTGGGGATGGGGGTGGAGAGAGGGGTTGTCGAAGAGCCAGCCATTGAGTTCATGTCAGAAACAGTCCCTTTTCCCCTTACTGGTGTACCCACTTGGATATTGAGCTACCATTTGCTACATTCAAGCAGGGGTTCTAGGTTATATCCATACATGGTCCTTGGTTGGAGAAACAGTCTCATAAAAGACCCCTGTGCCCTGATATATTTGGTCCTTTCGGGGATCCTGTCCTCTCCAAGTCATTGTAATTTCCCCTTCTTTCATATGATTGCCTGCCCTCTGCCAAAGATTTGGTAATTTTTATTAATATTTGCTTTGATACACTGCTAGGTAGAGTCATTCTGAGGCCCTCTGTGGTAAGCTTTTGTCCTGCTAATTGTTTTCTCCTACATCCAATGTCCATCCCATTTGTCTTTCTAAGTGAGGATTGAACATCTTACCCCAGATCCTCTTTCTTGTTTATCTTCTTTAGGTGTATGGATTGCAGTATGTTTATCCTACCTTATAGGTCTGTATAAGTGAGTATATACCATTTGAGTCTTTCTGCTTTGGGGATACCTCACTCATGATGACAATTTCCAGGTTCCACCATTTGCCTGCAAATTTCATGATTTCCTCGTTTTTAAACTGCTGAGTAGTATTCCGTTGTGTAAAGTACCACAATCTCTGTATCCATTCCTCAACCGAGGGACATCTGGGTTGTTTCCAGGTTCTGGCTATTACAAATAAAGCTGCTACGAACATAGTTGAGCAAATGTGTTTGTTGTATATTTGAGCATCTTTTGGATATATGCCTAGGAGTGGTATAGCTGGATCTTGAGGAATCACTATTCCTAATTGTCTAAGAAAGCACCAAATTGATTTCCAGAGAGGTTATACAAGTTTACATTTCCACTAGCAATGGAGGAGGGTTCCTCTTTCTCTACTTCCTCTCCAGTATGTATTGTCACTTGAGTTTTTGATCTTAGCCATTCAGACAGGTGTAAAGGTGTAAATTTCAGGGAAGTTTTGATTTGCATCTCCCTGATGACCAAGGACATTGAACATTTAAGTGTTTCTCTGCCATTGGATATTCCTCTATTGTGACTTCTCTGTTTAGCTCTGTATCCCATTTTTAATTGGATTACTTGATTTGTTGCTTTTTAACTTCTTGAGTTCTTTATATATACTGGATATTAGTCCTCTGTCAGATGTAGGATTGGTAAAGATCCTTTACTAATCTGTAGGTAGCATTTCGCTTTGATGACAGTTTTTTTTTTCTCCACAGAAACTTTTCAGTTTCATGAGGTCCCATTTATTTATTGTTGATCTTAGAGCCTGTGCTGTTGGTGTTCTGTTCAGGAAGTAGTCTCCTCTGCCGATGAGTTCTAGGGTTTTTCCCACTTTTTCTTCTAACCGATTTAATGTGTCTGATGTTATTTTAAGGTCTTTGATACACTTGAAATTCAGTTTTGTACAGGGTGATAAATATGGATCTACCATTTTTCTGTATATAAATCCAGTTGGTCCAGCACCATTTTTTAAAGATGGTGTATTTTTTTTCCCTTGAATGGATTTAGCTTCTTTATCAAAACTCAAGTTTCTGTAAGTGTGTGGGTTCATTTCTGAGTCTTCTATTTTGTTCCATTGATCTTCCTTTCTGTTTCTATGCCAATACCATGCAGTTTTTATAACTATTGCTCTGTAGTACAGCTTGAGATCAGGGATGGAGATACCTCCAGATGATCTGTTGTTGTACAGGATCATTTTGGAAATTCTGAGTTTTTTGTTTCTCCATATGAAGTTGAGGATTTTTAAGGTCTGTAAAGAATAGTGTTGGTATTTTGACGGAAATGGCATTGAATCTGTAAATTGCTTTTGCCAGAATAGCCATTTTTACTATGTTAATCCTACCAATCCATGAGCACTGGAGATCTTTCCATCTTCTGATATCTTCTTCAATTTCTTTTTTCAGAGACTTGAAGTTTTTCTCAAACAATTCCTTCACTTGCTTGGTTAGAGTCACCCCAAGGTACTTTATCTTATTAATGCCTATTGGGAAGGGTGTTGTTTCCCTAATTTCTTTCTTGGTCCTTTCGTGTTTGATCTACAGGACTGCTTCTGATTTTTTTGAGTTGATTTTGTATCCCGCCACATTGCTCAAGGTGTTTATCAGTTGCAAGAGTTCTCTGGTTGAATTTTTGTGGTCGCTCATGTATACTATTATATCATCTGCACAGAGGGATATTTTGACCTCTTCCTTTCCAATTTGTATCTCCTTGATCCCCTTTAGTTGTCTTATTGCTCTAGCTAGGGCTTCAAGTACTATGTTGAAGAGATATGGAGACAGTGGGCAGCCTTGCCTAGTCCTTGATTTCAGTGGGATTGATTTGAGTTTCTCTCCATTGACTTTGATGTTGGCTATAGGCTTGCTGTATATTGCCTTCACTATGTTCAGGTATGTGCCCTGTATCCTTGATCTCTCCAAAACGTTAAACATGAATGGATGTTGGACTTTGTCAAAAGGTTTTCTGGCATCTAAAGAGATGATCATGGGATTTTTCTCCTTCAGTTTGTTTATATGGTGGATCACATTGATGGTATATTGAACTACCCCTGCATTGCCTAGGATGAAGCCTACTTGGTCATGGTGGATGATATCTTTTATGTGTTCTCAGATTCAGTTTGCAAGTATTTTATGGAGTATTTTTGCATCAAAGTTCATAAGAGATAGAGGTCTGAAGTTCTCTTTCTTTATTGGGTCTTTGTGAGGTTTAGGTGTAAAGGTGACTGTGGCTTCATAGAATCAGTTTGGTAATGTTCCTTCTGTTTCTATTTTGTTGAATAGTTTAGAGAGAATTGGAGTTAGCCCTTCTTTGAAGGTCTGATAGAATTATGCACTGAATCCATTTGTCCCAGGGCTCTCTTTGGAAGGGAGACTGTTGATGTCTGCTTCTATTTCCTTGGGGGATATAGGTATATTCAATTTTTCTACCTGCTCTTGATTTAATTTAAGTAGATGGAATCTATAAAGAAAATTGTCCATTTCATTTAAATTTTCAAAATTTGTGGCATATAGGCTTTGGTAGTAAGACCTAATGATTGTTTGGATTCTCAGTGTCTGTAGTTATGTTCCCCTTTTCATTTCTGATTTTCCTGATTTGGATAATTTCTGTCTGCCTTTTTGTTAGTTTGGCTAAGGGCTTGTCTATTGATTTCTATCCTGAGTTTAATTATTTCGCTCCTCTTGGGTGTATCTGCTTCTTTTTTTTTTTTTCTAGTGCTTACCATTGGGATATTAAGTTGCTTTTATAAGATATTTCAAATTTTTTCTTGAAGGCAGTTAGTGCTATGAACTTCCCTCTTATCACTGCCTTCATTGTGTCCCATAGATTTGGGTATGTTGTACTTTCATTTTCAGTGAATTCTAGGAAGTCTTTAATTTATTTCTGTATTTCTTCCCTAAGGAAGCTGTCATTGAGTAGCAAGTTGTTCAGTTTCCATGTATGTACAGGATTTTTGCTGTTTCTATTTTTATTGAGGTCCAGCTTTAGACCGTGATGGTCAGATAGGTTACAAGGGATTATTTCAATCTTCTTGTATCTGCTGAGACTTGCTTTGGTCTATTTTGGAGAAGGTTCCGTGTGGTGCTGAAAAGAAGGTATAATCTGTCGATTTTTGGTGAGAATTTCTGTAGACATCTATTAGATCCATTTGATTTAGGGTCTCTGTGAGTGCTCTTGATTCTCTGTTTTGCTTCTGACCAGATGATCTGTCCCTTGGTGAGAAAGGAGTGTTAAAGTCTCCCACTGTTAAGGTGTTGGCATCTATGTGAGATTTCAGTTTTAATAATGTTTCATTTACAAATGTAGGTGGTCCTGTATTTGGGGCATAGATATTCAAAATATTAATGTCCTCTTGTTGGAATTTTCCTTTGATGAGAAGGAAGTGCCCCTCCCCATCTTTTTTGATCAGTTTTGGTTGAAAGTCTATTTTATTAGATACTAGGATCACTACCCCAGCTTGTTTCCTGAGTCTGTTTGCTTGAAACACATTTTTCCAGCCCTTTACTCTGAGGTAGTGTTTAACTTTGTTGCATAGATGTGTTTCTTGAATGCAGCAGAATATTGGATCCTGTTTCTGCAGCCATTCTGTTAGCCTGTGTCTTTTTATTGGAGAGTTGAGTCCATTGATGTTGATAGATAATAGTGACCGATGACTGTTGTTTTCTTTTATTATGGAGTTGGTGGTCTTACTGTGATTCATTGCTTTTTTGTTGTTGTTGTTGTTGGGAAATTATCTGTATCCTATATTTTCTTTTGTGTAGTTGTTTTTGTTGGACTGAAGTTGTCCTTCTAGTATCTTCTGTAGGGTTGGGTTGCTGTGTAGATATTTCTTAAATTTAGTTTTGTCTTGGAATATTTTGTTTTCTCAGTCTATGTTGATTGAAAGCTTTGCTGGGTTGCATGACCTCTGCCCAGGCTCTTCTGGCTTTCATAGTTACTGATGAGAAATCTGGTGTGATTCTGATAGGTCTATCTTCATATGTTACTTTACATTTTCCCCTTGCTGTCTTTAATATCTTTATTTAGTGTTTTGACTATGATGTTAGGAGAGGTATTTCTTTTCTGGTGTATATTATTTGCTGTTCTGTAGGCTTCTTGTATGTTTATGGACATCTCTTTATTTAAGTTAGGGAAATTTTCTTCTATGATTTTTGTTAAAAATATTTTCCAGTCCTTGGAGCCTGGAGTCTTCTTTTTCATCTCTCCTATTATTATTAGGTTTCGTCTTTTCATGGCATCCTTGATTTCTTGAATGTTTTGTGATTGGAACTTTTCTGATTTTAATTTTTCTTTGATTGAGGGATCCATTTCAGAAGTGTATATTCAGCTCCCGAAGTTCTCTCTTCCATCTCTTGTATTCTATTGGTGATGCTCACCTTTGTGGTTCCTGATCTTTTCTCTAAGATTTTCAGTTCCACGTTTTTCTGTTTGTGGTTTCTTTATAGATTCTAATTCTGTTTTTATGCTTTGTACCATTTCCTTCATCTGAGTGAAGGTGGCTCCTATTTTTGTATTTGTTTCCTCTCTATATGTTTCTAATTGTTCCTTTACGTGGGCCATCATATTCTTTTGAATTTCTTTGAGAGCTCTGTTTGCTTCCTCTTTTTGTTCTTGTAGTAACTGGACAATCATTGCCTTAAGTTCATTTTCCTGTGTTTTTTTGCTGAATTAAAATATCTATTGGTTTTGGGTGTTGCTGTTGGGATGATGGTGTCCTGATTTTTGTTGGGTGTGTTCTTATGTCGACCTTTGGCCATTGCTTATATATAACTTTCACTGTTCCTTGAATATGAACTTCGGACTGGAACTGTCTTACTCTGGTGTCTGTAAAATTCTTCAGGAAGATCAGGGAGTTCCAATGGTTTGGGAGTGTGTGTTGTTGCTTCAGTTGTATCTGAGAGAGAAAAAGCCGCTGGCGCAGAATCGTAAACATGTTTGTGTGTGTTAGGGAGCAAGCACTGTTGGAAGTGGGTGCAGGGAGGTGTGTCTTGAACAGGAGCGCTAGAGTGTGTAGCTGTTTGGGATATATGGGTTGGGAGCAAGTGCAGGAGGGTATGTGAATGCAAGTGCAGTTAGCAGTCACAGATTGAGGGTGCAACTCACCTGTGCAGGTTTCCTGAATACCTGGTGGACTACAGTCTGTGGGAGGGTCAGCAGGCTGGACTCTGAGATCTGTGGCTGATACTGCAGGCAGGACGAGTACTCTGTTGGGTGCCGTGCTCTGTTGTAGGAACTGTGAGGGGTTAGCAGGTGCTGATTGCAGGCACAAAGTGCCTGTGCAGGTTTCCTGAAAACATGGCGGTCTACAGTCTGTGGGGGGCTCAGCAGGCTAAACTCTGAGGTCTGTGGCTGATGCTGTGGGTGGGACATGTACTCTGTTGTGGGCTCTCTGAGCCCAGCCCTGAGTTCTGTGCTAAAAGCTGTGAGCCCTGCAGGATGCACTCTGCTCCCTGAGTTGGGAAGCGCTTTGTGCTTCCTCAGCCACTACCCTCTCAGACAAAGCTGTGGGGGAATGCCAGGGGTTTGAGTGTTCTAAGTCTCAAATCTCAAGAATGGGAAGCTGTGCTTGGAGCGTGCAGCACTGTGCACCTTGCAAGTTGCTGTGTGCACTGCAGGCTGCCTCCTCTGCTTCAATGCTGGTTGGGGTACCTCTGCTGCTGCCTTCCTGCTGGCTGCGGTATCTCCCTCTGCTTCCTCTGCCTAAGGCTTGGCTGTATCTGCTGCAGGCTAGGCTGCCTCAGCAGCTGCTTCTGCCCCTTACAGGGAAGTGCCTGGGAATCAATTCCCCTGGAGTCATCCACGGAGATGCCTGAGGTTGAACTGTGTCCTATTGGACTCAGATCAGGTTTTGTCCCCCTTCTCCCTGGGCTCCTCCTATGGTTGTTTTGGGTTCTTCAACCCCTCGATTCACCAATTCGGAGTTTCGGCTCCCCTGAATACGGTGCACGCTGGTGGCTGCCATCTTGGATTTCTGTGCTGCTTAAATTTAAAGATATGTCTTAATATATTTAGGGTTGTGACTGTGTTTCAGTGTATACTCACCTATGTATTGCCATGTATGTTTAGGCAGTAGATTGTATATGAAAAACAAGGCAAAAATGTGTCACGTTTTATATCTTTATGTATCATCCTTTGGAATGACAGTAGGGATTCCTTGATGTTTCTCTCATTGTGATCACAGGAATTGTTAACCCTCTTTAATGCTAACCCCTAGATTTGTTTCTAGCTCTGCTTTTACTGACCAGTGAAGATATTACTGTAAGTCATTGCATTTTATATTTTACAGTATAATATTTTTATATTATGCTATGTCAAAAGATAGACTTATTGAATAGTCTAACAAATAACATGCATTTATAAAAACTTTGTCAGGGAATGGATATCATTTGTTGTGGGTATCTAAACAGTAGGATTTTTCTGGAGATGAATGTAGATATATGCATTGTAAGTTATAAACAGGTGAATCCTCATTGATCCAGAAATTACTTCTGTCAACATTTATTAAAGAGAAGTAACCATGTTCACACTTGAGTGTTTGGCTATGAAGATAGTAATTGCCTTCCCACTTGCAATGTGAAAATTTGGATATAACTGTATTTCAAATAATAGGAAATTGTTCCATTCATCTAAGGAAATACTTTTCAACATTGACAATAATATTACAAAGTAATTTTAAAGCCACAAGGTAATTTTTTCAATGTACACTTCTATTTCAAAAATGCCCATTACAAAACAATGGTAATACCGTTATTATATTTTTTGAAAAAAATAAACACTTATTCAGAGAAAAGATTAGCTGTGGATTCCACAAAATGTTAACAATAGTTGCAACTGAGTGACAAAATTATGAATGATTTAATTTTTTTCCATTCTCTTATCTGCATTTGCTGAAGGTTTTACAGGGTGAAGCTATTACTTTACAATGAAAAGAAAGTTATAATATTTCTATGCAATCCATGTAATGGTAGCTATACCCATTTGAATCACGAATAGTAAGAACGGAATCTTACTATCTCGGCAAAAGATAAGAATTATCTTTTCAAATAAACCAGTTTGATAGTTAAGAAATAAATAAAGGTAGAAAGAAAGAAAGAATAAATGAATGAATGGATGAAAGAAAGAATAAAAGGAAAGAAAGAAAGAAAGAAAGAAAGAAAGAAAGAAAGAAAGAAAGAAAGAAAGAAAGAAAAAACTATTGTGGAAATCTTTCCAGCAGGAATGGGAAACAGTATATAACAAAAGCAAGAGTGCAGACATCATTTTCAGGATAATAGACAGTAATTAAATGTCTACAGTTGCTACATAACTACCTTTTAGTAGTTAAGACTTACATCTGAAGTGATTTAGATGACACTAGGGTCATCCTCTCCCATCATTAAGAAGCTTGGTTTTAATTCTTCAAAACTTGGAGAATCACTGAATTTGCAAGAAGAATGATCACCTCTCAATCATACAAAGGTTTCTTTTACAGCCCAGTTGGGGAAGAAAATCACTGGTAGAATGCAAAGAGAATCAGACATTCACAGTCCTATTGCAGTGGGCATACATAGGCAATGTCTTGCAGTAATATCTTCACTGCTCAGTAAGAGCAGAGCTAGAAACAAGTCTATGGAATAGCCTTAAAGGAATGAAGAGGGTTAACAATTCCTGTGATCACAATGAGAGAAACATCAAGGAATCCCTACTGTCATTCCAAAGGATGATATATAAAGATATAAAAGGTGACACATTTTTGCCTTGTTTTACGTATGCAATCTACTGCCTAAACATACATGGCAATACATAGGTGAGTATACACAGAAACACAGTCACAACCCTAAAGATGTTAAGACATATCTTTAAATTTAAGCAGCACAAACCCAAACAACTATATTAAAAAGAAGAAATTAAAGTGTTCTTGTACGTAATGATATGAGCTCAGGAACTCCAAAACCAAGTTTTCAGCACAAAGGAGATTTATTTTCCCTAGAGGGACAAAGAGCAGGGAATAAGAGGGAAAAACAGGAGATGGAGGACAAGGGAGAAAGGGAAGGGGACAAGAAAAAGGGGGCAGGGATCTTTGTTCTATGGCGAAAAAAGAACTGCCTCTGGGTGGGGAGGAGACATGCATGTCGTATAGGAAAATAGCGGTTTATGAAGGTAAAAGAGGAACCCCTGTTTTAGTATGAGATGCGTAATTTTAATTGTACATGATAATTAGGTTAACCAAAGAGAGATTCTGATTGCTGGACCTCAATATTTTGACACTAGGACCTTGGGAGGAGGAAATGGCCAAATAAAGAAACAGACACTCCTGGCTAGCTTTAGAAATGTAATCTAATGTTTGTGGTTGTTGTTGGTCTTGTCATTGCTTTGTTGGTTTATTTGTTTGTTTAGCAAGGCAGAGTGAATAAGGGAGAAGGGCAATGCTTGCTAGAGCTCTGTCAAACTCCAACTAGCCAGGGTCCCTTCAATACCTGTTCTCCATCCCGCAGAAATTATCAATTGCCAATAGCTCCTTAGCTAGGGGTGGATTTTCTGCTGATCTCTCCTGCCTATGGAATTTTGTGTGGCTTTTGATTGGACAGGTTCCATGCATCTTATGACAACTTATCTGTGCAGCTGCTTGCTGTGTTGGAAAAAAGGGTGTAGCTCTTCTGAGGTCCACTAGGCTCTAGTGGAAGAGCACACATACCAGTAAGGACAGCACAAACTGAACTTCATGTGGTTTAAGGGGAGTGTGGCTCAGATTTTGGTGCATAAGGAAGCAGAAGTGCATCTTAGAGTAATTGGGGCTGGAAGTTGGTGGGAAAAATGATTATCAAAATACAGTATAAGCTCACAGTATCAAAAATTAATTCCCTTCTATTGAGTGCAAACACCTATCTGTTGTTACCCCCCAAGTATAAGCAATACTATTGTACCCGGGGGATATCGTCTTGTGATCATTTTTGTTGTTTGTAGGCATCATGGTTGGGCCTATTTTTTTAATTTTACATTTTTTCATTTAACCAAGATATAATTACATTATTTCTCTCCTCCTTCTCCTCCCTTCTACCCCTCCTATATCCAACCTCACTCTCTCCCAAATTTAAGGCCTCCTCTTCTTTAACCACTGTTGTTATGCAAATATGTTAATGAATCTGCATACAAATACAACCTGCTAAATCCTTTTAGAGTTGACTACAGCTGTACCTTCATAGGCCTAAACACTCATTGCTAGATAACTGTGGGGCAGACTAATTTTCTGACTCAGTAGTTTTTAATTACCTGTATCTCTCCATCTTGGATTGGAGCACTGTGAAATTTTCCCTTCTATATTGAGATGTCATCTGTTATGGAAACTATTAAAGGTCTTGTTTAGATATCCATGTTGTTTTGATTTCATGAGTGTAACCTTCCTGTCATAGGATTTCTCAGAATACTTTCCTGGTGCTTTTGCAATCTTTTCTTATCCATGTTTTTGATATTTTCTGAGCTGTGGACACAGGATGTGTGGCTCTGTCTATTGATCTCATTTTTCCCTCTGCAGCTTGCATAGTAACTGCTGGTACAGTGACAGCTACTCGTCAGGGAGGGGGCTTTCAATTTGATTTTTCCAAGTATGCAATATCTTCAGCAATAAGGACTTTTTCAAAACTGAAGGGAGCAACCAAGGGCAAAGTCAACAGAGAATAGTATTTTTTGTGGGGGTCTCTTGAATTTCCCTGACCAGCAAAACAAAAGGACATATCTCATCCATTCTATTAAAATGTTTTTTCATTATTATTTTAGATAATCTATAGCTCTTGGGACTGGAATACTTACTCAAAGAAAAGTAGCTTTATTGAATATGCTATATACATACATATCTGTAAGTTTTTTCTTTTAAATTTTTTTAATTTATTAAAATTTATTCACTTTGTGTCCCAGCTATAGCCCTCTCCCTTCTCCCCTCCCAACCGGGCCCTCCCTTCCTCTTCTCCTCCCAAGCCCCTTCCTCAAACCAGTGATAGGGGAGGTCCTCCTCCCCTTCCCTCTGACTTAGCCTATCAAGTCTCATCAGGACTGGCTGCATTTTCTTCCTCCATGGCCTGGTAAATCTGTCCACCCCCCTC
This sequence comes from Pachyuromys duprasi, assembly GCA_028658305.1. Classification (NCBI taxonomy): domain Eukaryota; kingdom Metazoa; phylum Chordata; class Mammalia; order Rodentia; family Muridae; genus Pachyuromys; species Pachyuromys duprasi. The sequence goes on from CM053743.1 coordinate 1,294,507, forward strand.
AGGGGAAGGTGAAATATTAGTAATTTTATGTAAACAAAATATTGGTTCCTTATGTAAATTTTCAGTATCCTTATCTATTCTATTTCTCTTTGTATTGTTCTCACTCTCTCCCCACTACACAGGTAAATTTCCACCTCCCCTATCTCCCTTTCCTTCCTTTATAGTACCTGTATTCTGCTATTACCTTCTCTAGAGCATCTTTTCCCCATACCCTCCTCCATGCTTCCTTTTTACTTTTCTGGTTTCTTAGATGATTCAGATTACATATACTTACACCTAAAGATTCAGAGCTAAGGACCACAAGTAAGTGAGATTATGTGACATTTTTGCCTTTATAAGTCTGGGAAAACTCACTCAGTATTATATTCTCTATTTTCATCCATTTATCTTCAAGTTTCATTTTTCTTTACAGTCAGAATTCTATTGCATATAAATACCACATTTTCGTGAGTTGAACGCATTTCAATTGTTTCTCTTTCCTAGCAATTGTGGATAGAATGGCACTGAACATGGCATGCAAATATTTGTGAAGTAAAATATTGACCCTTGGACATATACTAAGGAGTGATATAACAAGATCACATGACACATTTCTTTTTAGATTACTGAAAATTCTCCACATCAGTTTTTAGAATGTGTGTTCAAGTTCCTAATCCCACAAACGGTGAATGAGGGTTTACCTTTCCTTATACTTCTTTGCCAGATTTTGTTTTCTTGATCTTAGCCATTCTGACCAGTTAAGATGAGGTCACAAAGTAGTTTTCATTTGAATTTTCCTAACTGATAAGAATGTTGAACACTTTTTAAGATATTTCTTAGAATTTAAAAAAAAACTCTCTGTTAAGGTCCATAGCCTATTATTTAATTGTATCATTTTTAAATGCCTTTTTTCCAGTTTTTACAAATTCTATATAATACTCCTCTAGGTGACATATAGAAGGGAAAGGTTAATTCCAACTTTGTGGACTTTCTTTTTCTGCTCACTGAACTGATAATTTCATTTGCGGTACAGCAGTTTTGAGTGATTGATTGATTTTCTTATTTGTTTTTATTTGTTTTAATTTTATGAGATCAATTGATCAAGTGTTGTCCTGGCCAAATAGCATCCTGTTAATAAAGTCTTTGGGTATTTATTTATTTACTTATTTATTTAACCACTTTACATCTGGAACAAAACTCCCTCCCTCCTCTCTGCCCATTCCTGTCCTTGTGCCTTTTCCCATCCACTCCACTCTCCCTCTTTTCAGTAAAAGGAGGCTCCCCATGCATACCAACCTACCTTGGCACACCAAGTCTCAACAGCTCTAGAGCATCTTCTCACACTGAGGCCAGATAAGGCAGTCCAAATAGGGGAATGGAATCCAAAGGCAGGCAACAAAGTCAGAGACAACCCCATCTCCGATTAGTAGGGGACACAGATGATGACCAAGCTGCACATCTGCTACACATGGGAGTGGAGCTGGCCTAGATCCAGCCCATTAATTCTCTTTAGCTGGTGTTCCATCTCTGTGAGCTCCAACGGGCTCAGGTTAGTTTACTCTGTAATTCTTCTAGACCCCACCATCTTGGGTCTTGAGTATTTTTTATGGTTTCTTCTAGAAAATTCAGTAATTTGGATTTTACGTTAGGGTGTGTGTGCAACTTGGAGTTAATTTTTTCCTAAGCTGTCTGATCTAATTTTCTTCTGTGTGTGGTCATACAGTTTCCCAGCATGTTTTGTTGAAGATGCTGTTTTTCATCAGTGTTTACTTTAGACACTTTCATCAAATATCAGATGGCTATAATTTTGTGGGCTCATGTTTGGTTCTTCTATTTTGTTTCACTATCTGTATGTCTTTTTGTGTCATTATCATGTTTGTTTGTTTGTTTGTCTTTTTAATTACTATAGCTCTGCAGTATAGCTTGACATTTGGAATAGTAATTTCCTTTGCTTTTTTCCCCTTAGGTTTGCTTTGGGTGTCCTGGCTCTTTGTGGTTAGAATTTTTTAGAATTTTCTTTTTCCTTTTCTTCAAAGAATGTTGGAAGATTTCATTCTAAACACTTGTACCAACAAACACATATAACTCTCCTCTTTCATCAAAACGGGATTTTTTTTTTTTAAACAGTGGAAGTAGACCATTTAAAAAAAGCCATACTTATCAAAGTAAGAGTCAATTGACTGTGGGAAGTCGAACTCCAACTGATACAGCTATAATACAACTCCTACACGTGAGGCTCAGGAAACATTACGAAGGAGACTGTAGAATGATTCTAAGAACTAGAGGACAGGGACTTTTCTACGAGATAGTCTTATCGATGAGAGGGAGTCTGCACATATGAAATCTCAACTATATAATTGCCTAAAAAAGACCTGGACAATTACAGCATCAGTTAACATGCCAATGCGAATGGGTGGAATTCTAGTGATGTCTACTCCTAGATGAAGAGGTACAGGTAATTAACAACTGCACACACACACAAACACATATAAATACAAACACACACTCACGGGGGGGGGGTGAGAGTGAGAGAGTGAATGAATGAGAGAGAGAGAGAAAGAGAGAGAGAATTAGTCTTCCCCAAGGATGAACTTCTTAATTAGTTACCCATTACCAAGATGTATATATACAAACAACATTTAATTAAATGATCTCAGCATGTATCTCTTTCTATATATTTATATATATGAACAAATTAACAATAATGATTAAAGAAGAAAAACTGTCCCATCTAGAAAATAATAAATAAGCAAATATAACTCTATGCAGAATTCTCAAGGAAGTAATAATACAAATGAGAAAAATAGGTCAATAGACATAAAAACTATGAAAATAAAGAAAATAAAAAATTTGTCAACATTTCTTTGCTATCAGATAAAGTCTTTTGACCTTTTAGTCCTTCAGAATAATATAAATAAATCTGTTATTCAGATCATTAAGGAAGAGCAGGCAGTCTTCTTCCATTGTGTGTTATTGATTTTTACTACTAAAAACATGATGTGGATTTTTTCCTGAAGTATATGTGTGTGTGTGTGTGTGTGTGTGTGTTTGTGAAAGAAAGAGACAGAGACAGAGACACAAGGAGAGCAGGAGTGAGAGAGTTATTAATATTAGGGAACTCAAGTTTGTTTTTTACCATCTTTGTTCTATTTGTAGTTAAAATTCTCTTCATGAGTTGCTGCTTGCTAAGAGCACAGCTATAGCATTATATAAATGTTCACTGTAATGCTGACATTTTGTGTTTGTCTAGAAGAAATAGGTGTGGGCAGAAAGGCACCTTAGTAGAGCAGAATGTACATTTTTGGTAGTCATGAGAGTTTTTCTTGGTTCCTGCAGCACCCACTCATCATAGTTCTTATGCAGTGCAGAGTAATAGGCACTTGCCTAATTTTGTCCTCTGTTTATGCATGCACTGTGTGTGGGATTTGTTAGGAAGACAGATGGATAAATCATGATAAATAATAGATAACTGGTAGATAATGTTAAATAGTAGAAATGATTAGAGCTACTCTATAATAGTTAATAGAAAGGGAGGTGGTAGATTATAGATATGGGTAAATAGATTTTAAATTTCATGTACTCTTGCTGTGATAACATAACCTGACAGAACGAACTTAAAGGGGAAGGAGTTTATTTGGTACCCAATTACAAGTTACAGCCCAACATTTCAGGGATGTCAAGGTGGCAAGGACATGAAGAAGTCTGTTATGTTATATTCACAACCACAAGCAGAGAACAATTAGTTAATGCATGCAAGTTAGTGTTCAACTTGCTTTCTCTACTCTTTTTCCAGCTGGAATACTCTTCCAAGGGAATAGCGTCACCTACTCTGGGGTATGTCTGCCTATCTCAATTCACCTAACTGAGATAATTAATATCCATAAACATTTTTAGATGGTTCATCAATAAGATTCTCTTTGCCTAGTGATTACATACTATGTCAAGTTGATAACTGAAACTTACCATCCTAGAGATAGATACATAGCTATTTAGATACATATAAATAGATAATTAGTATATGCATGATAGTTGGATAATAAATAGGTGATTAGCTGATAGATAAAAAGATAGATGGTAGATAGTTGAAAAATAAATAGTATGATGATAGATAATAATAAGAAATAATAATAAGTTAATAAGAAAAAGATCATAGATAGATGATAATGTATTAGATATTTGTTGCTGTAACAATTTCTTGACAAGAAAAAACCCTAGACCTAAAATGGCTGCTGACAGGAAAAGCATGGCAGCATAGCTATAGTGTAGCCCTGGGACCTTGTTCAGAATAATAGACTAGGAAGGAGACTAAGCTAACTATAAATTTCAAGGCCTGATCTCTAGCACCTCACGACTCACAAACTCCTACAATAAACAGTGGAGGATGTTTGGAAGCGCATGAGCATGTGGGGCACATTTTATTTCCAAATATAATAACTAGTTTACCTGACAGATGAACAAATGAGTCAGTGAACTCATTCATTCAGAAAATGTCCTATGACTTTGCTTCAGACAAACATGATCCAAATTCCTAACACAGTGAAGTGTGTTCAGTTCCCAGTGTCCCACACCAGTGACCATCACAGGCCATGGCCACTAACAGGGGCAATGTAATGAGCTATCAATTACATGGTTCCTGGACTTTGGCTTTAAATATCTCTCCTAAATCTTTGACCCTGCACACGTTGCATTATCAGTGGAGTTTGTTGTTTGTTTCTGATGTCAAATTTATATTCTTTGAAAGAAAATGAGGGAAGAAGAAGAAGTATGTATAGTAACCCTTCATGAAGTGAATAGCAGTGGAAGGCAGATTGTCCTATGTAATCCTGAGTGTTGTCTGGGCTGCAGAAACTGTCAAGCGAGTGAGCGTGTTAGATAATACCAGTGAGGATGGAATAGAGAGCAGAAGTATTTCTTATTCAGGAGTTTGGTCAAATACCTGGTGATTAAGATCACAGGCTAGGCTACCATCTATCTCTACTTTAATTGTGATATATTTAACAAATTAAAATATAAGATATTTAAGTCATACACAAATACATAATCAATGAATCAAAAAATATAAGTGGGATTATATTAAACTGAAAAGTTCTGTATAGCAAAGAAAATAGTCAGTGAAATTAAAAATGCAACTTATAAAATAGGGGAAATTATTTGTAAACTGTATATTTTGTAAAGGTCTAATAGCCCAAACTACATGTTTTGTAAATGACAAATAGCCAAAATAGACAGGTAAATTATACAAAATATATAAATTTCTAATGCTAAAACTTCTTGCTATACTAATTATTTAACTAATTCATTAAACTAATCATTTGATACAAAGAAAAGATAGAAAGACAGAAAGCAGAAAGGAAGAAAAGAAGGAAGTAGGAAGGATGGAAACAAAGAAACAAAGAAATTGAGAACCAGAGAGGTTCAGTAACTTTGCTTACCTTGCTGTAACCAAGTGGTGGACGGAAAAAATAGTGGTGGCTGGTTATAGGACTAATCTCCTAATCATCATGCTATGTTGCCTCTGTCTATGAGTTATATGCTGCGGTTACACAATACTATGTTACAAACAAGAAAAGAGTGGTAGGCTAAGAAACGGTAGAAGCAAATGGCTGGCATGAGTAAAATACCATTATTATAATGATAACTACCATTTCCTGAGTCTACATAATAGCATAAGCAATAATTTAGATGCTTTATAGACTTCATTCTATTAAATCTTTTCCCACCCCTTGCCAAGTAGCTGTACTATTCTGATTTCATGGGGGGAAAAAAACCCAAGAGATTAAATAATGTGTCAAATGTTCCACTAGTCAATAAGTAGAAGAACCAGAATTTAGATCTACCTGATCTGAGACCTGAGCTCTTTCCCATGTGTCAGGGTTCCTGTGTATAGGTGAAGGGCCAGAGTGTAAAATGACTGTCTCACAGTTCAGGGAGACTCAATGAGGAAAGGATTGCTCAACAAAATATGAAGACAGCCACTCACACTTGGGCCAGACTGGCAGACTGCATTTAAATTGATACCCAGCATAGGCAGGAGGAGAACCTCCAAGATTACTACTGCTCTGTACCACATAGCGTGGGGTGGGCATATCACTTCTGAGACAATCCCAGAGGCCCTGAGAGTCACTAAGATAAATAAGTGGTGGTGAGACAGAAGAGAAAGAGAAGCAGAAGGATGTGTGCATAATAAAGAGAGGCAGAACTGGAATTGAAGGTAGTAAGGAACAGCCTGATGTGAGTAGCCAGAGATGCTACCCCAGGTCACAGTGAGGTTCCAGTCTGGGCTGCCACTTGGAGCTTTGTTACTGTTTAAGGGCTTTGCAGAGCTGGCCCCATCCCTTACTTAGGTATCATGGGAGAGCTGATCCTGAGCTGTGTCTCTCACCAGCTACGGCACTGGATGAACTAGCTGGGTCAGTGTTGGAGAGCATCTTTCGTTGGTGTGGGTCCTGGAGAACAGAGAGTGTGACCAACTCAGCAGCCACCCAGGCCCAGATGCAGGGCTTTGAGTTGGCCCATTCCCAACCTCTACCCCATATATGAACTCCTGGTGCCAGTGAAGGGTCTGATCCTACAGACCCAAAGCTGTGGCGCTCCATGACACAGAGCAACAATAGGATATCCAAGAGTAGTCCTGGTGAGGGTAAGGATCCACTATTCATAAAGTAACAGAAACCAGAGGTCTTGAACCAGACCAGTGACTCATTGCAATAAACATTTGCAAGTAAAGAAGTGTGGACAAAAGGATACACTCTGGGATACCCTCCACACTACAATTGCCACAGAATTTTTTTCTTTTATGGGGGTGTTGCAAGTGTGGAGGACAGGTTGGGATGAATGGGATTGGGTGCATGATGTGAAATTCACAAAGACTCAACAAACAATTAATCAATCACCAAACAAATAAATAAATAAAGATGTGACCAAGGCTGAAGCAACATGCAAATAAGAACTTTATGCTTCCATCTGACTATCTCCATAGTCCTTGGTTGGGAGTATCAGTCTCAGAAAAGATACTTAGACCCAGATTTTTTGGTTCTGTTGTTCTCCTTGTGGAGCACCAGACTGTTCTTCCACAATCAGTGGACTGGGGAAAGGGCATGGGAAGAGATGAGGTACAAAGGGAGGGCAGGATTGGGAGGGGATGAGGATAGGGCTATGGCTGGGATACAAAGTGAATAAACTGTAATAAATAAAAAGTATATTAAAAATAAAAAGGGGAAAATAAAATAAAATACAAAAAATAACTTTATGCTTAGACTTGAGAAATGATAAGCCAATTGGTAAGAGTATGAACAGAAATTTCTTCCTAAGTATGCTTTGAGAAAGGATGTTTCTGATTTTGTTAGCATTCTAAAACATGAAGGTTTTTGAGCTCTGGTTAGTCATTTCTAAACAAACAGCCTGTGGTGGTCATTCTTCCTCTATTGTCTTTACTGTGATGGAGAACATTCTCTGTTATCCATCAAGATACCAATTGATGCTTATGTTGTACTGAATATTATTTGTCTTTTTATTCAGATTACATTGCCCTGAAAACTGGCTTTATATTTTAGCTCATATTTGTATGTGATTGATCCTTAAAAATGTCAACTATTGACAATGTAAAGGTTATGACATCGATATTCAAACGCTGCAATAACTTCAAAGGAGTGCAAGATATGAGGGAAAATCCTCCTGTGTGGATTGTGAAGGTCTGAGTTCATCCAAGGAGGCCAAGCTTAGGTCCTTGGTTTTCTCATCTATCCAAAGAAGTCACCATTTCTGCTGAAAATTAAGGGTGTGGAGTTCCAGACAAATTTTCTAGTACATAACATCACTAATGGTTCAAGGGTTAAAGAATGATGTGGCTTTAGAATTAAAACATTCAATATTTCAATTATGTCTCTATCTGGGTTATAATCACTAGCTATGTACCGATATGTCCATCTTCTCTCATATTCACAGATCTTTCAGAATGTGACTGTATTTGAGTGAAGATTATGTGGATGTGCTTCCACACAAGAAGTATTAAGATACACGTCCTGAAGAAAGACCATGCAAAGACCACAAGAATAAAAAGACTTCAGACTTCCTTGTCAATGACTTGCTACATTTAATTTCTAAAGCCATCAAAAACTAAATTTCTGATGAGTAAATCATTTTCTCAGAGCTGACGTTTTAGAACATTCTAAGCAAATGAATCTACTACTTAAGTTTGTTGTGAGAAAGATGTGTGATTGTCAGTTTTAGTTATCAACATAACACAACCTATAATCACAGAAGAGGGAGGTGCTGAGAGGTGCCAAGAGGAATTGTTTACATCAGGTTGGCCTGGGGCATATCTATAGGGAATATTTGGAGTGCACTACTTGATGTGGGAGGACTCAGAATAAATGTGCAAAGCCCTTTCTGGTAGTAACACATATGAAGAGACAGGGGAGAAGGAAAGCGTTTTGCTTGCTGAAATGTCACTCCTGCTCTTGCATTCATCTACACTGTGGCTCTCACTGATATTAGGACCAGCACTCTCAGGCTTCCAATGTGTAAACGAAGATAGGTGGCTTCTCAGGAACCCACCAAGCCTTCTACGCCAGACTGGGACTGCTGAGGCAACCACCTTCGTGAGTTGATCAGTTGATGTGTTCTCAGTCTTTTCAGAGTGTGAAAACCACTGTTGAACTATTCTGATCATATCATAGAAGCCAGAGAAATCAATGTTCCTCTAGAGAACTCTGATTAATATGCCATCAGATATAGTACTGTCCCAATGACTTCTGCAGGTTGTAGTGATGGTCACAGAAGGTTGGGGATGAGGAAAATATTGGTGATCATTGGCCACATACTATGGAGAATGTCAAGTTAGATGACAGGTTTTATGTGAAATATAAACCTCAAAGTACTTGGCAGTCAACTCTGGCTTCGCCATTGTTCTAGCTCTAATTGTGACTATACTCAGTATCCCTAGTATCCCTATAATTTATACCCCATTAAGTATGAATTATACAACTAATCTCTTGAGTTGATAGGAAGAGTAGCTGACTCAGAACACTTATTAAAAGACACAGATATGTATGCAGAAACTTCTTAAATTTAATAAGCACAAAAGACTTGGTGACTGTGAATATTGTTATTATCACATTTATAAAGTCGGGAGATGACAAAAATTTGGAATGTAGCTTGTTCCAAGCTATATGGTTAGAAGATGGGATAAGGGTTTAAATATATGCAGGAAAGAAGAAATGAAGAAAAATATAAATTATAGTATTAATTCATGAAGCATTTTTCTATGACTTTCTTTTTAACCACAACGAAGCAGTGAATGACTCTGAGTTAGTTTTCATGACATATAATTTGGTGACCTATTCACCCCCAAAGCATCATACTAGAACATCACTTCTTGGGTATCTTGCAATCCTGATTCATATATATATATATATATATGAATATATATATCAATGTTCCTCAGAGGGCACAATCTTGTTTCCCTTGTTGGAGAGTGGGGCCATATTCTTAGTTTCAGAATTAAAAAAAATGGGTTTATACCATTTTACCACTAGCATGAAACTTTTCTAAACTGTTTCCCTTTGGCATGGTGACCAGCACTGGTTATGAGGTTAAGGTATTACAATAGCCAGAACAAGCCAAACTTCAAATACATTTGAGGTTTAAATGAGAAGTTTTAGATAATATAAAAGATATTGCAATTTAAAGGATGTGTGTTACTACAGTATAACTTGTTGGCCCTGACTGTCATAACTACGTGATACACTTCTGTTTATTTCTGGGAGCTTTCATTGAGTTATGCTGTCAACCACCACGGTTTTCTTTCTCCCAGTTTGCTCATTTAGTTTTCCTCCAAATTTAACTTCTCTCTTATAACTAGGCTATTTTTTTTTTCCCTGTAGTCTTGCTCACGTGGTGGTTTCTCCCAGGGGTACTTCAGTATAAATCCATTAGGGACAAAAACACTCAATCTCACGCTTAAGTTAAAATTAGTATAAGAATATGGAACTAATTCTATCTCTTTCTTCTGCAATGCCATCAGAAAGCCTTGCTTTTGAATTCTCAGGTACCGTGAAGGTCAATGTAGCTAAACAATGCAGTTCATACCTTTTCTTCTAGGAGATAACCTTATGCCCATCCATGACTACATGGAGAATAGCTACTAAACAAGGATAAAAGAAGCCAGTTAGTCTCTAAAAGGCTTTTAAAACTCATTCTTGTAGTGTGAAATGGGTCAATAAAGAGAATAAATGGAATTGAGGGCTGAGACTTCATCTGGAAAATGCAGTAAAGTAGCAGTCAGGAAAACCTCTGTCCTTCTGTCCCCATGGTGTTAGTGTCCAGTCATCAGTAAGGTGATGATGAAGATCCATAGTCAAGGGGTGTCACTTCTGCATGTTGTCCCCAAACCACATTCCCCTTTCCCAGAAGGAAACAGGAAGTTTGTTGTATCATGTAAACTGAGCTACAGTCTTAACAGAGAAGATGATTTGTATGAATTTCTAATTCTTGTGACTATACATTAATTACAGGGGTTCATCAATAACAGGTAAATATTTGAAAAATATAAATATAGTATGTATTCATAATGGTAAATTTTGTCTTTTCTTTTAAAAAATTATTATTATTTACAATTTATTCACATTGTATCCCAGTTGTAGCCTGCTTCTTCATCTCCTCTAGGCCCCTCCTTCCCTACCTTTCCCTCCCCTAGCCCTCTCCCCTAGTCCACTGGTAGGGAAAGTCCTCCTGTCTTCTCTGTGTCCTTTTATATCCCCTTTCTTCCACAAAACTTCCTGCGCTCTGTCCAAAGTTTGGCTATGAATCTGCATCTGCTTTGCTTTGATCCCCAACAGGCTGGAGTCTTTTTAAATTTTTATTATTATTTATTACAATTCACTTAATTTGAATCCTGACTGTGTCTGCCTCCTTGTTTTCCTCCCAATTGCACCCTCCCTCCCTCTTGCCCCCTATGTCCCTCCCTCAGTCCACTGATAGGTGAGGTCTTCCTCCCCTTCTATTTGACCCTAGCCTATCAGGTCTCATTAGGACTAGTTTCATTGTTTTCTTCTGTGGCCTGGCAAGGCTGCGCCCTCCAAAGGGAGGTGATCAGAGAGCCTGTCACTGAGCTTGTGCCAGAGAAAGCCCCTGTTCCACTTATTAGGGAACCCAGTTGGAGACTAAGTCTATGGGCTACATCTGAGCTGGGGTTTTAGGTCTTCTCCACATATTGTCCTTGGTTGAGGTATCATTCTCTGCAGGGCCGTAGGGATCAGTTTTTGTTTATTTGTTTGTTTGTTTTAGCTCTGTTGGTCTCCCTTTGGAGCTCCTGTCCCCTCCAGGTCTTTCTGTCTCCCCCTTCTTTCATAAGATTACTTGCACCCTGGTCAAAGTTTGGCTATGAGTCTCAGCCTCTGCTTTGAAACCTCAATCAGTAGAGTCTTTCAGAGGGCGACTGTGGTAGTCTGTTCCCTGACTTCTCCTGCTCCCAAAGTCTATCAGATTTGTCCTTTCGAATGAAGATGTATATCTTCTCTAGGGTCATCCTTATTGAAGTCTTTTAGAGGACATCTGTGGTAGGCTCCAGGCCTGTTTCCTCTCTTCTACTGCTGCCAGTGTCTATCCTGTTTTCCCTTCTGAATGCGAATGAAGCATCTTCCCTAGGATCCTTGTTGTCATTTAGCTTCTTTAGGCCTGTAGATTTTATTATATTTATCCTGTATAATACGGATATCCACTTATAAGTGAGTATATACTATGCATATCCCTCTGCTTCTGGGATACCTCACTCAGGATGACCTTTTCTAGTTCCATCCATTTGTCTGCAGATTTCATGATTTCCTTGTGTTTAATAGCTGAGTAGTATAATAGCTGGGTAGTATAGAGAACACCAAGATCTGTATACTACTCAGCTATTTAAAATCAAGGCAATCTCAAAACTTATAATTGAGGACACATTGAAAATATGATTTTGTGGTTGTTGCTGTTTAAATACTGTGTTCTACTCCCATGCAGGCCAGTAGAGGACAGATCTCATTACATGTGGTTATGAGCCATCATGTAGTTGTGGGGTACTGAATTCAGGACCTTTGGAAGAGCAGCCAGTGCCCTTAACCTCTGAGCCATCTCTCCAGCCTGCACAAGGTAGCCCATGGCAGCTCAGTCTCCAGGTGGCTTTCCTAGTAAGGAGAACAGGGGCTGTCTCTGATGTGAACTCCGTGGCTGGCTCTTTGATCACTTCCCCCTGAGGGGGACACAGCTTTACCAGGAAGACAATGCAGCCAGTCTTGATGAGACCTGATAGGCTAGAGTCAGATGGAAGGGGAGGAGGACCTCCTCTATCAGTGGACTGGGAGGGGCGTGGGAAGAGAAGCCGGAGAGGGCATGAGGGAGGGAGCTCAGCTGGGATTCAGAGTGAATAGATACAGAGTGAATAGATTGTAACAAAGAAAAATTAAAAAAAGAAAATGTATTTTTTTGCTGAATCATTGGATAGATGTTAAGTAAAAACTGTTTATGTTTCTTTATTCTCTCTCACACACAGAAACACACTCTGACTTTGTTTCTGTCTCTCTCACACACACACATACCCTATCCCTCTCTCACACATATATCTCTTTCTCTCCTCTCTCTGCCCCTCTTTCCATCTGTCTGCCTTCTTTCCAGCTGTGCCTCATGTATCTGCCATAGTGTCTTGCTCAGAGTACTGTAATAAGGAATTTTGGAATTAGTGATATAGCTATCCAGTGTTTAAAGAGAAGAGTATGTAGGCATCCAGAAAAGGTCACTCATATAATTAATTAAACAGAATATTGACAATGTGAATGTTCTTCACTAATTAACATTCAGAGAATTTGAATAAAGCAACATTCTGCCCTGCTTATTTGGAGAGGAATGCAGGTCTTTTCATAAAGTTCCTCAGACAAAATTTCAGTGCAAGAAAAAAAACATGCTTTTCCAGAGGAAAAAGATAGAAGAAAAGATAACTTCTTAGGTAGGACAACCTTGACCTGACCTCAAAAGGGTGAGTTCAAATTCACCATGTGTGTTCATCAGGGAAAGAATATCCCAGTCTAATCAATAGAATTGGGACAATATGCTATAGATCATCTTTCACTTTTATACTTGCTAATGTTTGAACTTTCTGATAACCTTGAGTATATACCCAGGATAAGAAAAAAATGTGTTAAATTGAACAAGTACTGTAACAACTTGAGCTTCCTGCATCTTAATGAGATGCACTGTTTTTCTCTATCCTTCCAAGTTCAGCCTGTGCTAAGAAACCTTTATCTTTCTTATCTGCCAAATTAGTGTTTTAAGAGCAGCTTTCCATTGCCTCTCTAGTGTAATTAATGAGAGAAAGTAACATGAGGTTTGGCATAGTTGTCCATAAATGTTTATTAAATCTGAACCTTAGTTTCTTTGGCATCTAAATGGGATTTACAAAATCCACCTCTTTTCTGCAGGGATGTTGTAAGGCTCTTGTGATATCTGTATGTAGAAGGCATTCCTTAGAAAGTTAAAAGGCTGCACAGCAATGAAGTCTGCAGGCTTGGAGCCAGAAGGTGTAAATTTGGATGGATTCTACCACTTGCTCACTGGGAAGACTTCAACAATTTCATTAACCTCCCAAATCCCTGTTTCATTTTATTGTTCGTAGAGCCAGTCAACAAAAGTAAAACACACGGCAAAGTGAATGGCACAGAGTAAACATAGAAACATGTTAAAGTAAAGCACACGGCAAAGTGAACGGCACAGAGTAAACATAGAAACAAGTTAACCATGGTAATTCAGGTACACAGTACATCTACTCCTTCAGCCATAAGGCTTTGGATTATTAATTACGATTACAACAATGCACGGGAGCCCATTTTAATGCTTTGAATTGCATTCTCATGCTGATCTCAGTTGTGAAAGGACAGAGTACCCAGAGATCAAGGATACTGTCAGAAAATTCTAACTCCTGACCCATGCTCCCTTGGTCTGGGTCATGAGCTTATACTGCTTGTTTACAAATCAGGGCTGTGAATCATCTAGCCTAGAGGCACTCTTTCTCTAAACCTTCTGCCCTTTTCATTGGCTGGAAGATGTGGTAGGGTTATCAGCCTTTGCTCAGCAATGCTGGTAAGTCAGGATTTTCTGCTGCTAAAAATACGTGGCTTGAGCTTCAAGGTGAGCCGGAGGCATTGCTTTTCAACTTAAACAAAGATAAAAGGGAAGAAAAGTACTATTCAAGGACCTCTCTGCTTAGACTTTGGGATAGGAAGTAGGAGAATGGAAGTTTTATTTAAAATAACATAAAGGTATTTGTAATCCACTTGCATTTCTAACTGGTTGCTTTATTGGTGTTAATACAGATTCACTAGCAATGTCTTTTTCAGAAGCAGAGTAGATTTCTCAGTATGAGAGAAAATCACTGGGGTGTCATCAAAGTTTAACCCTTCCTTAATTTGCTCATTCTATTTCTGGATGTGTTTCCCAATGGATTCTGGTACTTGCAGATTATAGAGCAGGAGATCCAAAATCTTTCAGAGCCATCTTAAAAGGATTTGATGAATCATGACATCTGAGCAAGGACTATAATAAGAAATACTTTTCAGACAAACACTTCATGGGTAACAGGCAGAACGTGATGCTCAGAAATGTGTGTTTTGAATAGTCTTCACTTAAAAAATAAGAATAATGCCAAGAAAAGGTCACAGTGCTTGACATATTTAGTGGATGAAAAATGAACATGTAGGGAAGTATGCATGATCTATATGGAGGTAATCTTAATAATTTGCCAGTGTTGAGAATCAACATCAACTGATTATTTTGGACAGAGAATAAGCCAGATATTTTTCATAACTCATTTGACATAATCCCTGCAGCTCATTTCATATAATCCCTACATGGAGAAGGAGAGGAATAGCTCCATTTTATTCATGAGGATATTGAGGCTCAAAAGGATTAGATAGCTTGCCTAACATCACACAGAGAAGAGATGAAGAAGGAAAGATCAGTACAACTGACCTAAGCTAATGCTTTCAATACTACGCTAACACCCATTTCACTCCTGGAAAAGGCAGGGCTTCTTTCTAGAGCACAGCAGAGTGTAGTAGGGTACCTGAATCTTTGGAAACACGGACCCAGGGGCTGGGGAGATGGCTACATTTGCATGCTTGCCGTTCAAACACAAAGATATGAGTTCAATCCCCAGCAGCCACATAGAAGCCAAGATTGGCATCTCGTGCCTCTGATTCCAGAATGTGGGAAGCAAAAAAGGAAAGGTCCTTGGAGGTTTGCTGGCTAGGCAGCCTTGCTAAATCAATAAGCCCCAGTATCAAAAGATAAGGAGGAAAACAACAAAGAAGGACACCTCCAGCCTCCACATACCAGCATACACATGTGCAGGGACCAGGTATGAAAGGGAAAGAGGAAAGTAGAGGAGGAGAATAAAAAACGGGTCACCCCTAACGACATTTAAATCAGAAAGTCCCCAGCTCAGTCTGAGAAATATGACTTAAAGAGTCCCCTGTGTGTTTCTGATTCTATTGTTTTCTGTGGTCAGTGGAGAAACTGAGCCACACAGAGGCAAATTGCCCATATTCCGAGACCTGAAGCAGGTGTTGAAATAAGGGTTGTTGTTCTCTAAACACTCAATATTGCATGAGGTTTTCTAAACAGAATAAATTTCTTAGAGTCTGAGCTGTTGTTATCTGAGTTGTCAGTGAAAACACTTGTAGTCAGAGGTAAAGTTCTAAAACCTAACAGCATCCTTCGATTGCTCTAGCTTTGTGTCTTAAGCACTTTATCAATCTTTGTGCTAACAGTTTCTTATCTTCCAAATGACTATTCAGGCTGCTATAGTAATTACAAAGAAACTGTAGGCACTGTGTTATTCCACAATGCCCAGCAGAAAATAGACCCTTAAAAAAATGGTGAATTTGTCATTGGTACTTCTCTCTCTCTCTGAAGCAGTGAATATCAAATTGAGTGCCTGGAGCACAGTAGGTATTCAGTAAATGCTTAATCCTTTCAGGTCTGTCTTGCAGAAGTGTCTTTTATTCTCAGGGGCAAACTAAGTCCCTCCCAAAGTGGTCTTTCACCTTCTAGAGTTTTCTCCCTGCAGCCAACTCCCTTAATGTCAAGTGATGAATATGAATCTTGGGGATATAAATTCCAAAGCTATTGTAATGGAAAGAGTTAGCTTCAGTCAACTTTAGCATTAAACTCTTAATAAGAATCTGCCCCAAAACAAAGTCACCTTGTAGCCCTTTTCTCTAAGAATTCAAGTTATTAACTATTCTCCCTGAAGAACCTGTCTCTTCCACATTTTCCCTTCGTAACCCATTTCTGAGCAACCACTGACTATAATTCCATGGGATCTCTGGATATTCACTGCTTCCTACTTGAAAAAATAGAGAGTTAATAAGATGCTTAATTATTTTTGAGCCCACAACAATATTTTGCTGACTTCTATAATTGCCTTTTCCATTTTGCTAGAAAATTGAATGCTGAGAAGCATGTGAACTTGTCACATCTGAACACCACCTGGAAAATCAACAGACTCAACACTAAAGGCTGTGGATCCTTTTGCAATCACTCCTTATACCTCAAGTTTGGGTAGCGGCTTTTGAAGACTCTGTGAACCCAGCTAGAGGAAATAATTCTATGTATTCTTAATTTGGTCATGTGGGAGAGGAAGAATACATGTAAAGCTATATAGGCTGGGTTCAACAGAAGGACTGAAAAAGTACTAATATGTAATCTGGTCAAATAATTATATCACCTCTCTCAAATGTTCACACGTTCATGGCTGAATTGAGAATTATATTATATACACTGCTGTTGAGTAGTATAAAAGACAGCAAGTAACGGCTAGTGCCTAACAGAAGTCTGAAAAAAAAAAGAGGCTTCTCCTTGTCTAAGTAAATATTCTAGAGAAGCTAATTTCAGCATATAAGAACCAAAATCCAGGAAAAACAAAAGGAAATGAGAGATTAATGTCCCCAGATTTGCTAAGATGATATCAAGATCAAAATAATTAAAGTGAAGATGTCCTGGCCCTTCATTCATGTTTATCATCTGCCCACTGTCGCAGCTCTCGGCACATCTGTGGCAGACAGCACCTCTGACAAATTGCTGTTTCCATGAATCACAAAGACTCTAATCCCTGTCTTGTCTCCTTAAAAGACTTCCTTGCTTTTCACATGATGCTGTGCTTTCTTTACAAATTTTTTAGTTGCCTAGTCACTGGACTAATATTGGTATTACCTTTTGTTTACTCAGCTCTTCTTTGAAGATTAGAAGGTCTACAAAACAATCTTTGGGCCAGTGTCTTCCCCAACTCCAGCTCCTCTCTGCTTTGTTTCCCTTTAGGTGACTATGCCAGGCTTTTATTACTCCATGTTTCTAATATTTTATGCCCTATATATGCAGATAGAATCACACTTTAAAATAAGCTTCACACCCATCTCTAAGAGTTACGTTGGCTCCTGATGCTCAGCACATGCCATGATAAGCTCTATGATCCCAAAGGCATGTGAACACCATGGAAGTGTTTATAAGTAGAAGCTTATAGTCTTGGTAGCATCACAGAAAATATTCTTAAAGATTTAAAATTTGTTCTCCAAAAATTCACCTAATTATTATTTGCAAATTGAATCTTGGTCACCAGACAATAGAAATTGGGAGGGTGGTGAGATGATGCTATATGTTGATTAACAGGTGCTTATGTGTAGTCCTGTGACTATAGGAAGTTTTGATGTGTTACCACACATTCGGTGAGAATAGATATTGGCATGGTACAGAACACTGAAAAGCTAAAAGAAAGGAATAAGAATGTTTTTGCCATAAATAAATGCTCAACCATAAGTGATGGAGGAGATAAAAGCTTGCTTAGCTTGATTTTAAACATTACTCAATGTGTATGCAAATATCACAATATTCATAACTATTATATATTATGCATCAATTCAAAAAGATAAATTTAAATAAAAATATAATAAAATATAGACTAGTAATAAAATGAATACAATTGAAAAATTCTAAACTATAAACTTAATAAAGCAAAAACAAAGGTAAGCATTTGAGTGTCAAAGATTACTGTTTTTTCAATATTGTGTACAGAATTATTTTTACTCTAATTTTCTAGAATATAATAATATTTTTTGGTAATTCCATATTTTGTAACCTTGAGTA
Organism: Pachyuromys duprasi; assembly: GCA_028658305.1. Classification (NCBI taxonomy): domain Eukaryota; kingdom Metazoa; phylum Chordata; class Mammalia; order Rodentia; family Muridae; genus Pachyuromys; species Pachyuromys duprasi. Next base: position 1,312,651 of record CM053743.1, read on the forward strand.
TTTTTGGTCCATCTATTTTTTTTAATCTCCTCTTTATGAACATAATCTCAATGGCTGATTTCTGTTTTCAGTCAGAAGGATCAGTTTTCTTTGCTATTCTCTCAGTGTTGTTCTTCCAGGTTTTGAGTTTGGTTTTGATGCTCAGTTTTTTCACATCATATGTGATTTTTCTACTAGGCCATTTCGCTCTGGCTGTTCCTTTCAGTAAGGAGACAATAGACACTGGAGAGGATATAACAACATAATTAGCATATTACATCAGGGAAAAGAAAGAAAATTCCGCTTTAAGGCTTACTTTGCCTGATGCACCCAAAATCTAGAGCACTCTCCAGACCCAGCTTTTCCAGGGCCCAGTTTTTATTCCCATCTCTCACCTCAAATATTGTATTAGCTTCCTGATTACTACTGCAGGGTCCTTGTATTTTCCTTCCTTTTCCCCCACCCCCAATACACACCAGGGCCTGAGGTTATAAATTTCTTTCTTTACTGTTTAATCCCAGCCTCATATACTGAAATATATAAGTGTTATTTAGTTTAGTACAGTATTTCTGTAGCCTGACAAGGATCTTTCTGTGAAGCACTCAATAAATATTGAGAAAATGAGACAACACGTGAAAAATTCTAAGAAATCTTGTTACAATAACAACAGAAAATTCACTTAACTTTCTTGTCACTCAATGGCTTTTGATCTTTCAGTTAGAAATTGGGGGGCAAGGTAGACAAAGGGTGACCTCTAAAACCTGCCATCCTGTAAACCTAAATCCACTTGAATTGAGGCGTCATCTGTGATTACTTTGTATAATAAATGTGATCTAAATGGTGTGTCTTAGAATTTTATTGGTGTGAAGAGACACCATGATTATGGCAACTTTATAAAGGAAAATATCTAATTAAGGCTGTTTTACAGTTTCAGAGGTTTAGTCCATTATTGTCATGGAGTGTAGCATGGTAGCATGCAGATGGACATGGTGTTGGAGAAGGAGCTGAGATTTCTATATTTTGATCCTTAGGCAGCAAAGTGAATGCCACATTAGGCCTAGCTTGAGCATACATGTCACCTCAAAGTCTGCCCCAAAGGTGACACACTTCCTCTAACAAGGCCATACCTCTTAACAGTGCTACTACGGCACTATTCAAACACAGAATTCTACTGGGCCATTCCTATTCAAACCTCCACATGGTCCCACATCAGGATCCAGGTGTCATAAAGACAATACCCGCTCTGTTTCCTAAGGACCTTGAGCTGTCATAAAGAACTGACTCTCCTGGAAATGCCATACTGTAAATAGAAGACACGTGTCTTCTATTCTGTAGTTTCAGCCTGCTACCAATGCCCCAAGACACGGGGAATGGAGCAAAGGTGTCTGAGACTTTCTGTACCAGCCAAGCCATCATCTCTATACTGACTTTTGTCAACATAGCAGAGAGTAGGAGAATCTGCCATTGAGCCCCTCCCCCAATGCAAAGGACATACTGTAATATAATGATTGTACTTTTACCCCTTATTTTTACTAGTTCTTTGAGAATTTTATACAGTGTATTTTTATCTATTTTGGCCATACTTCCTCTCTCTCTCTCTCTCTCTCTCTCTCTCTCTCTCTCTCTCTCTCTCAAGTCTCACTCTCTCTTCTCAGCAGTGCTATTTGTGATGCTTGTATACTGGTGGATGTATGGCCTTCTACTGGAATTTGGTCAAGTCATGAAGGGCTTTACCCTTAAACAAAATTTACCCTTCTCCTCCCAGCAGCTATCAACTGCCAATAGCTGAATGACCCTTCCCTTTTAACTGATTTTCATGGTACCAGATGGTGCCATGCAAACTTCTAAAGAGGGAGACAGCCAACAATGATAGGATTATGCAAAAGAGTTACCTGGCAGATTTCAAAAATCACACCACATGACTGGTTCCACGTGGGAGGTTTATTAGGTGAAGGGGAGGGGGTCACAGAGACCGTCTCTGGACAGGGCAGAAGAAAAGAGAGAGAGAGGAGGAGGAGCTTCAAATTCTCTTATAAGGCGACCCAGAACATGAGCGGGTAGTTTCAGGTGGTCCAAAGGTGGCCTGGTGGTCTGCAGGTGACCTCACAGATTCCAGATAACCAGTTCGTGGGGTCCCTTGGGGCTGGCCATAGAGATGCTTGCTTACTGATCCCAACAAACAGTATTACTCAACTATGAAGCCTATGAACCATATAGATGACCAGCATGGCACAATAAACCAAAAGGTGTAGTTGTGGCACAAACAGATATTTTGACAGTAAATAACAGTTTTTCAGTTGGATTTAAGACCAGAGCAACAAAAAGGAGACTATATCTGGTACTGGAAACCCAGCTAACTAATCATTGCTAATGAAATCATGGTTATTGGAGGAGAATCTATAATCTTTAATTTACTAAACCTACAAAAACTCTAATAACAGTCTATAAACAGATGAGTGTAGTATTCACCTCTCATCAAGAAAACTTTGTAACTGATGGAAGCTGCTACAGAAAAAACACAACCAATCACAATTTAGAGGTGTGGAGACTAGTGCCACAGACATTCCTCCACCTCAGGCTCAGAGAGTATTCAAAAAGAGGCTGAACAATTGACAAGAGAGAGCCAAAAGACCAGGGTGTTTGCTCTGAGATTGTCTCTTTTAGTAACATCAGAAGCTACACACATAGTTTTACCAACATTAGGGCCCAAATGTGAGCTGAACAAAGAGAACACTAGTAAGCTGTAGTGCCCTGGGAAAACCCCTGGAGTTCTCTCTTGTAAGAACTATAGAGAGGATGTTCTTCTCCACTGTAGAACACACCAGTTGATTTTCCACTGCCAAACAGTCATCTTGGCAAACATACATACAAGTAATGTTATATGGGCCCAAGAGCTTATATTTAGGAATACATTTGTAATACATAATTATACATATATGTCCATAACATATACATGTATACATGTAATAAAAATTTGTGAAAAAGGAGCCTATAGAGGAGCTATATAGAAGTGTTTGGAGGGAACAAAAGGGAGAGGGAAATGCAAATAAATTATCTCAAAAATAAAAAGGAAAAAATAAATAAAAGTAAGAAAACTGACTTTCCTTTTCTTGTTCTAAGAACTATCAACTGCTTCTCATCCAGAGATGGTACTTCTTGCTCACTACTTTCTGTGTCAAAATTTTGTGCTATGAGCCAGCTAAGTTCTCATGAGACAGCAGCTGTCTCAACTGCTGTGAATTCATAGGTAAAACTGTTCTACTGTGTCCAAAAACATTGTTGCTTTTCAGTGAACCTATGGCTTTTGCAATCTTTCTCCCCCAAATTCTGCAATGGTCTCTGAGCCTTGGGAGGTAGGTATATGCCATGGATGTCACATTTAGGGTTGAAAATTCTACATCCACAGCTTCATATGCTGAACTGTTACCACTTGTGGTTCTCTGTGTTAATTGACATCTATTGTAAATATAAGTTCTCTGAAAAGGGTACATAATGCATGACTCTATAGGTATAATGATAAGTTATTAGGTGTTGGTTTCCCACTATGTCCATTCAGCATAATAATAGGTTCTCCCACAGGGCCTGTGACCTATTCAGCCATAGGTTCTCCACCTCTATAACTCTGCCTGGTATAGCTTGATGACATCTTTAAAGCAACTTAAACCAATCTGAATTAGGGGCATTTTATATGCAGCAATAGGTAACTGGAACACTGAAGTTACACACTGCTTTCCTTTCTCCCCACAGAACAAATAACACCTGTAGAGGATATCCCAAGATGCTTTCCCATATACACGACTAAGATTAGAGATAGTATCTCTTTACTCTAATCTCAAGTGCTCTGAATAGACACAGAGGCTTCTCTGTGCCTCTGAATTTCTGTTCCTCTTTCTTCCATAGGGGGTTGTCCCTTTTAGATTAAACTGACATTTATTGAAGACATTCTGTGTGTCAAGCTACAGGACCGGAGTGTTTACATACTCGTTTCCTTCAGTCTCTCCAGGCATAGGACTTCTCTGGTATCTCAGACTGTGCTGACAAGCAAAAAAGGATGTCATCAAGGCTATAAAATGAAAGGCAAGTCCAGCCAGACTGTAAATTGACCAGAATATATTTCATTCTACTGGCTGTGAGGCCTCAAGCTTTTGAATGAATATATGTTTAACTATTTATAATTGACCTTTGCACAAAGGAACATGAAATTTTTACAGCCCAAAGCTTCATTTATTAACTTTACTGGAGTGTAAAATATTGCTGTTTGCCATAAAATTTACAGCAGGACAAACAATATATATGCTAATTAGTAGTCATGCCATTGTCTGCACACTCTTGTATTGGCTGGTCATTTCCGACCGGCAAAATAACAGAATGCAATTGACAAATGACAATTGAATCTCTTGATACATGTTCAAATAGTGAAGTCTGGAGTGGTGAATTAATGTGTGCATTATCAGGAGTCCATTTCCTTTCCATTTCCTTTATAAATGAGTCAAGGTAGCTTGCTGAGTCCTTTCAAGAATGGCTTGGGGGAAGCTTCTGAGATCACCTGCAAAACCCATAACTCAGCAAAATCCCTCCAACTCTCACCCTGTGTTTTCATGTTCCTCCTGGGTTTAAAAAAAATCACTGATGCCTCAGGCATGGACCTGGACCTACAGATCATCTCTATATATTTTACAGAGTGCAATGAGGCTGATGGATGGTAAGCAAGACATCTAGGTCCATTCAGAAAAGACAGAGGTAGAGGCAGGACCTAAGAGAAGGTCTTAGGAAAAAATACGGCTGAGAAGACCCTTATTGTTCATTTTACATAATTACAAAATATGTAAATTGGAGCTCAGTGACATTCACACACTGTGTTTTTCATGAAAGCCAGGCACACTAGGAAAGTCTGCAATATTATTTTTTCCATTCAGATAATTATTGTAATGAGTATTTACTGAACTACTATTTTTTAATTGGTGGGGAGTCAGAAAAAATAAAAGTTGTACAAACATACCTAACTTGTTTTCAGGAATACAAGAAAAGGATGAGCAACATAGATAAGATAGTCATAAAATTAATTACCAATCAGGTTTGGTAGGTGTTGTACATATTATGCAGTGAGAAGGGAAGATGTGATCTTACAGATGGGTAAGTTCCATACATGAATTGAGCGAGAAACAATGAACAAGGACTTGTATAAGAAGAGTGTTATGGAGGAAATAGTAAGTGCAAAGGGCCTGTGAGTGGAAACAGCCAGATCTTTCATAATTGAGAGAAGGTTGCTATAGAAACATGTACGCCAAAGAATCTGGCTTAGATAGGATCTGCTGAGATGGCTCCAGTTTTGATCTTTCTAAAATTTGTGAGTTTTAGTAATTCTACTAAGATTTTCAGGGTTCAAACATATGACAATTGCATGCGTCAAATAGAACAAACTATCTCCATTACAGGCTACTGATCTGAAGCACTGCTCTCAATTAGCCTTAACTGATGAAAATGAGAAGTGCAACCATCTATATACTTCTACTTTTTACTTAAAAAAAATCCACTTCAGTTTTTGACATATAAAGAATTTTTGAATAGTGCCTGCTTTAAAGAAAGCTATCTTGCCTACCATCATTTACACAGTCTACAGAGAAAACTCTGTTCTTCAATCTTTATATTACATGGATCATTCCTTCCTTTTCTCATTTTGATAGAGATGTCAAGACAATATTCCAAAGTTACCCCCTCTGTATTTCTGACATTATTCATTTTATTGCAGAAAAGAATTCTCCAGAGTAATATTCCCAGCAATGTATAAACTGTAGCTGTCTAAACTTTCTTAAATTTCTTTTCATTTCTCAGTAAAAAGGACAAATGAAGTTAGGTTATCATCTCAAGTATTTTTTTTCTTGGTTTTAGTTCAAATGCAATGACCAGAGATGCAGCAACTATCTTACGATGATGAGTTAAATGTTAAGAAAAAAACCATAAGAATGCATTAATAATGACATTATGCAGTTAAAATTTGTCCTAACAATTTAACTTTATTTAACAGAAACTAATAAATAAGCCAATAGTTTTAGCCACTGTAATCAGGCTTTCTTCTATGTGCATTGAAGCACAGTCTGAACTGACAGTTCAAGTACAGTACCTATGATAAAATATCGATCACAACTTTCCCCTTAGCACTTCTTTGTGTCCTATATGTTTGGGTGTGCAAAGCAGCTTTAAGCTAGAAACAACCCAAATGCCCCTTAACTGAAGAAAGGATAATTAACGTATGGTACCCTCCACATAATGGAGGAGCAACCTTACCAGGCCACAGAGGAAGACAATGCAGCCAGTCCTTATGAGACCTTTTAGGCTAGGGTCAGAGGAAAGGGGAGGCGGTCCTTCCCTATCAGTGGAATTGGGGAAGGGCATGGGAGGAAATGAGGGAGGGAGGATGGAATTGGGAGGGGATGAGGAAGGGGGATACAGCTGGGATACAAAGTGAATAAATAATAATTAATAAAAAATAAATTAATTTAAAAAAGAACCTGTGGCACATTTACACAATGGAATACTACTAGGCTATAAAAAAACAAAACAAAACAGAGGTATCATGAAATTTGCAGACAAATGGATGGATCTGGAAAAGATCATCCTGAGTGAGGTAACCCAGACCCAGAAAGACAAGCATGGTATATACTCACTTATAACCAGATATTAGCCATATAATACAGGATAACCATACTGCAATCCACAGACCCAAAGTTGCTAAGTAATAAGGAGCACCCTAGGAAGGATGCTTCATTTCTCACTCAAAAGGGCAAATAGAAGAGAGAGAATAGGGTGTGATCCTACCATAGATGTCTTGTGAAAGATTCCACCCAGCAGGGGATCCAACCAAATGCTGAGACTCATAGCCAAACTTTGGGCAGAGTGCAGGGAGTCTTATGAAAGAAGGGAAGGCTAGAAGGACATGGAGGGACCAGGAGATGCACAAGGAGACAACAGAGCCAACTAATCTGGTCCTAGGAGGGCCTGTAGAGACTGTACCACCAACCAAGGACCACACATGGAAAGGACCTAGACCCCAATGTTGCCAATGGGCAGCTCAGTCTTCATGGAGCACGGGCTGTCTCTGACATGGATTTTGTTGCCTGCTCTTTGATACTGGGGTCAGTTAGTAGGGAAGGAGAGCTCCACCTTTCTGAGGACTAGGGGAGGGGAATGGAGAAGTGGGAGATAGGGCAGGGGGGGGCAGGGATGAGATGAAGGAGGGGAAATGATTGATGATTGAGATGTAAAGTGAGTAAATTAAATACATTAAATAAAAATATTGATCATAAAACAAGATTTTTATATAAAAACAAACTTTCTTTCTAATTCAGCCTCTTCCTTTTAAGGCAGAAATATACCTCTTATATATCTTTTACTGTTTACTTTCTTTTTATTTTTAATTCATGAACCAATTTGTATGGGGGGATTATGCGCATTCATGAATATACAGTGTATATTCCCTCATGTCCCACAAGTGGAGGCCAGAGCAGGAATTTGGGTGGTCCCTTCTGTATATCTCTTTTGTTACCCTGAGACAGGGTCTCTCTCTGAACTGGGTGATAGCTCTTTCAGTTAAGCAGACCCGAGGCAGCTCTGGCATCCACTTATCTCCATGTGAGAAATCTAAGGTAGCAGACAGGTACAACCATGCCTGGCTATTTAAATGGGTGTTAAGCTATTCAAACTTAAATTTGTATTTCTACAAAGCCATCTTCATGTTTATTGTTCATGTATATTCAAATGCTGAAGAGAAGGTGACAGAGCATGAGGTTGTGTGGAAAGTAAAGATAATGAAAGTCCTATTATAAGGTGCAGGGTTACACATATGCCAATAACAAGAGCACATGTTTGGATCACTACTCTCTGGGTTGAGGCACAGTACCCATAGTTGGCATCACAGATACACTCTTATGGGCCTGATGTTTGAGAAGCATTTCCACTTTCAGTTCTCCATGTTGCATTCTCTGAATCAACAGAGACTGAATTTATGTTGTGCCTTGTACTGTATGCAGAAAATATAGCAAGAATTTAAAAAACTACATTGTTTTAGTTGACTTTAGAAGATTAAGTGCAGCTGAAATCCCAAAAGCTCCTGAAACAGCTGAAGTTTCATGACAATTGTTGGACTGCATTATAGAAAACACCATCGTCTTCTGCTGGAGCTGTTCACAGTGTTGTCAAAATACTCTCTGTACATATGTGTCAGTGAGGATGTGTTTGGACACACTTGTAACTCAGTATAAATATATGTGTGGCCACATATGGATGTGTACTTGGCATGTGTATGCTCATGTGCTTAGCATATAATGCACGCCTGAATACTAAATATATATTCTGTATACCTACATACATTATTAATAAATGTTTTCAACATCTGTGCTTGCACACTTATATTGATACACAAATAATATGAATGCCTCCTTCCTCTACAATATTCAAGGTGGAGTTGTGAGTAGGAAACAGCAGTTGTCTTCATTACAGATTCTTGATGTGCAAGGAAATAAAAAAAATGGATTGTGCATAGAGTCTATATATATGTAGAAAATTTCATGTCATTTCCTGAAATACCTTTTGTTAAAAAAAATTTGTTATGGCACGGAGAGCATCAATGTCTGGTGTCAACACTACAGAATATACTCAAATGTTCTTGCCAAAGTGATATCACATCTATAGGTGCTAGTTTCTGTCTTACTTCTTCAGTCTCACTTAGAGGACATCCCTCATTCTTATTTTTAAATTTTTAATTTTCCTTTTGTGTTAGGTGCTATGATATTAACATCTAAGATACATTCTAACTTATTATGAAGATAATTTTAATTACGGAAGTGGGGATGGTGAGGAAGATGACAGTGGCGATGATTTTGGCAGTAGTATTGAAGACGATAATATAGATGAAAATAGTACTAACATTTATTGTATCTTCATTTTAGCTGTCTTTGCTTGGCTCATTTTACTTAAATTTCACAAGTATTGGTATGTAATACTACTATTTTTTACTGTAAGTTGAGGAGACTTAGAAAAAACAATTTAAACACAGATCTACCAATCTTTGTGCCACTCTAAAGGACTACAGTAGAATATTATTCAATAATGAGCTTTTGAATTCACCTTCGTAGAAAACTACTTTGTAACTATTCTTGGAAACTTCTCCAAAGAGTTTTATTTACAGAGGACAGCATAGCACACAGGAGAATCTGGTTTAGAATTAAAGACAGAAAAACAAATTTTAAAACTGGAATAAATCGTAAAAGTCATCAATCTGAATGGTAGTATTAAATAATGTAAGATGTAAGCAGATCAAGTGGCTTGTCTGTGGTGATGCATTAGTTACAGATAGCATTGAAATTGGAGCACTGGCTGCCTTGTTCTAGGTTCTAGTCTCTTTTCCATTCTTATTTCTCCCTCTAATACTAAAAGAAAAGCATGAATTTAAGGTTATGTTTTGGCATCTGTAACGATGGAGAAAATGAGGGACATGTTCTCTGCCTAAACACAAGTTTACAGTTGTCACTGTGGTTGCTGAAGTTAACACAGTTGCTGCTACTGATTCCTATCAATTTGCAGCACTAACAGACACATAAAGGAACACCACAATCCTAAAGCACCCTTGAGTGCTTTCCATTAAGAGACATGAGGCTCTCCTGGGCCAACCGCCTTCTTCTCCCAACTTGTCCCTTCTTATAATTAAAAATTAAACCATTTTCGAATGAAATAATTTCACTCATTCTTCTTACTCCTTGCTCCACTGCCGGTGGCACCAGCTAAATTTCAAATTAAATAATTCAACTGCAATACATTTAAAATAGATCACATTTAGTGCCATGCTTCCAATTGGCTGCATAACCAGGCCAATTGAACACAATCCCTGTGGTTGTCACCCACCAAGAGAGTAAAAGGTTTATTATTCCTTTAATGAAGGCTGGCTATGTCTTGCTTCACTTTTGTCTCTTTCTCAGCCTGAGGAACAAAAACCTGTTAAAAAAATCCATTTTATTTCTCCTTCATCTCTTTGTTCCCCCTTCTCCCCGTCCCCCATTCCTCTTTGATCATAAGCTTCCTTTAAAAAACAGAATTTTCCATTTTGCTGTTCTCTGCTTGCTTTCAACAGCTACTTACTGACTAAGGCAAAGGGACACATTATAACTCTCCCCATGCCTTGCATATATGGGGAGATAGCAGGCAGGATGGATTAAGGCACTGTGCTGAGTCAAATGCTGTCTCTCCCTGGGGCTGCTTGCTTTCATCTGGTTTATGTTGCTAGGATCATTATTTCATTTCACAGATGATATTGGTACAGCAGCGTCCCATGCTAATGGTGCTTACCTGAACACCAGCATGGCAGCCAACAGAGCTGAGGAAAAGAGACTTTGCGGGATAGAGGACATGGGGGGTGTGACCATTATTGGTGTGAATTTTTTTTAAGTCATTTCACCATGACAGAGCTCTGTTTTCTCAACTGAATATTTCTCTGGCTACATATCAATATACTTACATATTTTCTTGGATACTCAAGCAAGAAGCATTGGTGATGAAGAGGGACAATAGAACAGGGTCACAAGTTAATAAGGACAAGTGATTAGGGAGAGAATTGGGAGAGTATTTCCACTACAAATCAAGTAACCCATTTCATTCCCAGAGGGAAAAATAATCTTCTATTTCTTGTGAATTTATTCCCCCCATCACACACTTACCTCTCATAGTTTGATAACAATTACTTGTCCTCTTGAATCTAATCTCTTTCTGTTGCTGGAGATTAAACTCAAGGCCTTGCACATGCAAGGTGAGTGCTTTGTTCTTCAGCCACTGCTTCCCTCTACTTCCTAATTTTGCAGGAACCTTAGTGTAGTAGTAATTAATGTTTGATCTTCATCGATGTGTTTTCTTTGTCTCTCTCTCTTTTCCAGAGGGGGATATAGTCTTGGCTATCCTGGAACTCATCGTCTAGGTCTGTAGGCCAGGCTAGCTGGCCTCTAACTCAGAGATCAACCTGCTTCTGCCTCCCGTGTGCTGGAACTTAAGGTATGTGACCCCACTGCCTTGCAAATGATGTGTTTCTTGAATCATACTTCTCACTACAAATTTAATATTATAAAGGGAAAATAGTAATATTTCTTGATCCTGTAGTGGTCTCCTTAATGCACCCCTAATACACATGGAAAACTGAGGACACATACTCTTTTAATTTGTTTTTTTTTTCCTTTTTGGTTGTTGTTGTTGCTGTGATAAACACTATACCAAGAGAGATAAAAAGTTTATTTCATTTTACAATATTCATGTCGCACTCCATCCCTGGGAATAATCCAAGGAGGAACTCAAGGTAGAAACTTAGATGCAAGAACTAAAGAAGGGACCATGAAGAAATGCTACTTACTGGCTTGCTAACCATGGCATGCTCACCTTGCTTTCTTATACAACATAGGACCATTTGTCAAGTTGATAGCGTGGTTAGACTCCCATATCAATCATTAACCAACATAATGCTCCACATATTTGCCTACAAGCCAATCTGAGGGAGGCATATTCTCATTTGAGGTTACCTCAAATCAAAACTTTGATCAAGATGACAGAAAAATAATCAGCTCAGATACAAAATTCCATTGCATTGAAGAGTTGGGTTGGGTATTTGAAGCTGTATAGAGCCATTTAAGCCCATTGGAAGCTATTCCAAGAAATCATCCCAACCACAAAATGATAGAACAGAACTCATTTGAGGCAGTGAACTCTCTATCACTTCACAGAGGATGTTCAAGTGTGGTCCACCACTTTCTACTTCTGACAACCTGTTGCTTTGTATGCATGTAGAAATGAACAACATGGTTTTAGAATATGCTGGGAAAGTCCCTGGATTCAGCTTTATAGCTACAAGCCTGATCCTTGCTTTCATAAGGTTCTCCTCAGAGACAAATGCCAAAATAGCCATGATTTTAAATAATTAATGATTGCATATGACATTTGAGGCAGCAGGTTAGAACAGAATAAACAGAAGCTTACACATATGCAAGTACACAAACACACACACACACACAAACACAAATACCAGTAGGTTATTAAATAACTCATTCTACTTGTGAAAATACTACTGAAAGGCCATCTAGATGGCTCAGTGGATAGAGCAGTACTTGTTGCTCAAGCCTGATCACCTGAGTTTGGTACCTGTAACCACCATGAAGTTAGAAGGAGTGAACTGACTTCCCAAAACTAATTTCTGACCAATGCATACAAACCTACACACCAGAGCTTGTGCCCCCTACACAATAATAACAAATTAAAAAAATCTCTGAAACATAATTTTTAGCATTTCCTTTAAAAAGGAAAGCTTATAAAGGAAAAATCAGTGTGTAGATTTGAAGAGATTATCAAGTTAGTTCATTCAGGGGAGCTGGACCCTTCAGCCAGTAGCATGCAGAGGAGATGGAGAATCCTGCACTTTGCTGAGTCATCTGGTGCCCAGAAATGTGGAAAGCCATTTCTATTTAAGACTGGGGGACTCTGAGAGACTACCTTTGATAATTTCATTCAGTCACAAAATAACAGGGACTTGTCAACTTACTTTCGGCGATTCATGCTTGATTCTGCATACAATTCATTTATAAGTTCCTAGTGACTATCATCTTGGCAGTTTATGAATTCAGTAGGGACAGGATTTAGAAATGACTGACTGTCAGACTCAAGACCTTGAGAGGTGTGGGGTTTGTACTGGTTGCTGCGAAGAAAGCTACCCTCAATCCTGATTTTATTCTGTTCTTCAATGTCACAAAAGTCACATTGTGTGAGCATTAAACTTACTCATGAATTTTCCAACTTTGTACTTTTTAAGTTAAATATTAATCAACAATAAGAGAACACAGACCCACAGATAGTGGTGAAAGGTTGGAAGCAGGCAGGTGGCAAACCAATTTCCTCACAGTTTCTACATCTGCGGTGTTAAAACTGCCATACATTTGTTTGCAGGCTGTAAGTTAGATCTGGGGATGAGAGAGGAGGTAAGTGAAAAGCAGCTAGGAAAAAATGTACAGAGTGGAAAGTGTCTTTCCCCTGCATAAGACTCCTTAGTTAATTTTTTATTGACAAAGCTGACAGGACAAAAAGAAAGCCAAGATTACACAGAGAATTGGACATTGTGATCTTTGTCTATGGTGACTTCCAACCAGTTTAGACTTAGGGTCTCTGAACAGTATTTTCCTTTTTTTTTTTTTTCCTAAAGAGTACCTTGCTTCATTTGGCATTAATGTGAAGACAGCCAATAGTGGTGGACGGTAGAGTTGTTATGCGTCTTAGTGAAAGCTCTTCTGCTTCTTAGTTCTATTCCTGTCAGCAGTTCACTGAAATCCTGTCCTTCAATTTTCACATTTAGTGGGAAGGGTCAAAATAATATTGTCTTATACAAAATGTGCTGCCATCAAACAAAAAAAGAGAACTTCAGACCTATCTCTCTTATGAACATTGATGCAAAAATGCTCAATAAAATACTTGCAAACCGAATCCAAGAGCACATAAAAAATATCATCCACCATGACCAAGTAGGCTTCATCCCAGGCATGCAAG
>CM053743.1:1326689-1339394 GCA_028658305.1 Pachyuromys duprasi
GTGAGGGAAGCAGGGACTGTTTCAGTCTTGAACTTGATGGCTGACTCTTTGACCCTCCCCCATACAAGCCGGGGAGTGACACACTGGCTGGATCCCAGTGGAGGACATTGCAGCCAGCCCTGAGGAGACAGGATGAGCTGGGGTTGCATGGAAGGGGAGGAGGTCCTCCCCAGTTGGTGGACTTGGAGTGGGCGGAGAGGTGATGAGGGAGGGTTGGGGAGGGTGGGAGGGAGTGGGCGGGCTGCGCATGGGATGCAAAGTACCTAACCTGTGATTGATAACAAAAATTTAAAAAAATAAAATAAAATAAAATAAAAACAAGAAAAAAAAAGAGCAAAGTTACAGAGCACCTAGGCCAAAAAAGTGGAATGAGATGGCAGAAGCATCTCAAACCCAAATCTTCAGTGTCCTCTCCCTGTGGAGTATAACTCTTATTGTACAAAGTGGACAAATCACTGATCTCAGAGACAAAAGAACTTTTTAATGGGGTTTCATTCTAAACGCATAATTTAGTAAAGTAATTCTCAAGTTTCCTCCTCTTCTTCAGGCATCGGGCTTTATCAATAATTAAGCTTCCTTTAAAAAATATAATTCACTTTACATCCTAATCATAGGCCCCCTTTCCATCCGGTGTCTCTCTCCCTCCCTCTTCTCTCACCTTCCCATACTCCTCAGAAAAGGAGATTGCCCACTATCCCACCTCAGCACATAATGTCGCATCAGGACTGAGGACATCCTCTTTTTTTGTGGCCTGACTAGGCAGCACTACCACGGGAAATGATAAAAAAAAAAAACAAAAACAAACAAACAAAAAAAACAGTTAACAGAGTCCGTGTGTCAGAGACAGTCCCTGCTCTGCTTACTAGGACACCCTCATGAAGAATGAGTTGCACATTGGCTAAATCTGTGTAAGGGGGCCTAAGTCCAGTCCATGCATGGTCCTTGGTTGGTGCTCCAGTCTCTGAAAGCCCCACTGGGTCTTCTTTAGTTGCCTCTGTTGGTCTTCTGGTGGAGCTCCTGACACCTCAAGGTCTTTTTATCTCTCCCCACCCCCATCTTTTCAAAGGATTTCCTATGCCTTGCCCAATTGTTAGCTGTGAGTCTCAGCATCTGTTTCGATTCACTGCCGGTGGAACCTCTCAGAGGACAGCTATGCTAGGCACCTGTCTGCCAGCATAGAAGAGTTTATAGTGGTGTCAGGAGTTGGCACTCTCTCAAGGGATGGATCTCAGGTTGGGTCAGGCATTGGCTGGACATTCCTTCAATCTCTGCTCTATCTTTATCCCTGCACATCTTGTAGGCAGGGTAAATTTTGGGTGGAGGTTTTTATGGGTATGTTGGTAAGAACTAAGCTTCTTGACATTCATTTTACAGATATGTTAACTAGTCCTCAATTTAAAGTTTTTTATGGTTCCTACTCTGAGTCATCTAATATTATGTCAAGGGGCTCGTGAAACTTCTGTCACAGAGAGACAAACCTAGTACAGTGAATAGACAAGATATTATTCATTAATCACAAGGACTGATTAGCAAATATCGAATCAGCTTTGTTATCTAGAGTAAACTCACTGAGTCATAACATTAATAGTTCTTGGGCTATTCAAATTATCTCTTTCATGTAGAGTGTACTGTCATTTTGTTTTTCATTTCTTCAAAATTTTTAAGATTTATGGGAATGATGGGTTTATTTCTTTGTTAACCATTTGATGTCGGTAGGAGCATAGTAATATCTCTAACTTGATTTCATAAATTAGTAGTTTGTAATTTTTTCATAAATATTGTTAAAGTGTTTTCCTTTTTTCAACAACAGGGTAAATTTAAACAAATAAAACGTACAATTTTTCTTTAGATTTACAACAAAGTTTACTGTTTCAGTTGTTTTAAAATGAATCACATTATGTCTTCAAAGAATCAGCTCTTTGCTAGATTAGCTTTTCCTTTTTTTAATTACACTTTATTCACTTTGTATCCCCCCTGTAATTCCCTCCCTCCTCCCCTACCAAAGCTTCGCTTCCTCCCCCTTCTGCATGCATGCCCCTCCCCAAGTCCACTGCTAGGGGAGGTCTTCTTTTCCTTCCTTCTGATCCTAGTCTATTAGGTCTCATCAGCAGTGGCTACATTTTCATCCTCTGTGGCCTGGTAAAGCTGCTCCGTGCTCAGGGGGAGGTGATTAAAGAGCAGGCCAATCAGTTCCTGTCAGATACAGTCCCTGTTACCATTACTATGGAACCCAATTGGACACTGAACTACCATGGGCTACATCTGTGAAGGGTTCCTAGGTTATCTCCATGCAAGGTACTTGGTTGGAATATAAATTTCAGGAAAGATCCCTGTGCTCAGGTTTTTTGGTTCTGTTGCTCTCTTTGTGGAGTTTCTGTCCTCTCCAGATCTTACTATTTCCCATTTCTTTCATAATATTCCTTGCACTCTTACCAAAGGTTGGCATCTACTTTGATAGTCTGCAGGGCAGAGCCTTTCAGAGGTCCTCTGTGGCAGGCTCCTAACTTGTTTCCTATTTTCTCTTTCTTCTGTTGTCCTTCTTTGCCTTTCTGGATAGGGATTGAGCATTTTAGCCAGTCTTCCCTCTTGATTAGTTTCTTTAGATGTACATATTTTAGTAGGTTTATCCAGTACTATATGTCTATATGAGTGAGTATATACTGTGTGTGTCTTTCTGTTTCTGGGATAGCTCACTCAGGATGATCTTTTCCAGTTCGAACCATTTGCCCGCAAATTTCATGATATCCTTGTTTTTTATTGCTGAGTAATATTCCATTGTGTAGATGTACCAAAATTTCTGTATCCATTCCTCAGTTGAGGGGCATTTGGGTTGTTTCCAGCTTCTGGCTATTAAAAATAAAGCTGCTGCAAATGTGGTTGAGCTAAAGTCCTTATTGTGTACATGAGCCGTTTTTGGATATATGCCTAGGAGTGGTATAGCTGGATCTTGAGGAAGTGCTTTCCCTAGTTGTCTGAGGAAGCCCCAGATTGATTTTCAGAGTGGTTGTACAAGTTCACATTCTTACCAGCAGTGGAGGAGGGTTCTCCTTTCACCAAAACCTCTCCAGCAAGTGTTGTCACTTGAGCGTTTGATCTTAGCCATTCTGATGGGTTTAAGGTGAAATCTCAGGGTCATTTTGATTTGCATGTACCTGATGAATAAGGATGCTGAACATTTCTTTAAGCTTTTCTCTGCCATTCGAATTTCTCTATTGAGAATTCTCTGTTCAAATCTGTACCCCACTTTTAAATTGGATTACTTGATTTGTTGCTGTTTAACTTCTTGAGTTCTTTGCATATATTGGATATTAGTCCTTTGTCAGATATAGGGTTGGTGAAGATCCTTTACCAATTTATAGGCAGTCATTTTGTTTTGATGACAGTGTCCTTTGCTTTATAGAAGATTTTCAGTTTCATAAGATCCCATTTATTGATTGCTGCTCTTAGAACCTGTGCTGTTGATGTTCTGTTCAGGAAGTTGTCTCCTGTGTCAATGAGTTCAAGGCTCTTCTCCACTTTTTCTTCTAAGCTGTTTAGTGTGTCTGGTTTTAAATTGATGTCTTTGATCTACTAGGACTTTAGTTTTGTACAGGGTGATAAGTATGAATCTATTTGCATTTCTCTACATGTAGACATCTAGTTAGACCTGCACCACTGGTTGAAGATGTAACCTTTTTTCCATTGAATGATTTTGGCATCTTTATAAAAAATCAGTTGTCCATAAGTGTGTGGGTTTATTTCAGGGTCTTCTATTCAACTCGGTTAATCCACCATTCTGTTTCTATCCCAGTACCATGCAGTTTTTACTATTGTTGCTCTATAGTACAGCTTGAGATCAGGGATAGAGATACCTCCAGAAGATCTTTTATTGTAGAGGATTGTTTTAGCAATTCTGGGGTTCTTAGTCCGTATGAAGTTGAGAATTTTTCTTTCAAGGTCTGTAAAGAATTGTGTTGGTAAATTGATGGGAATTGCATTGAATCTGTAGATTGCTTTTGGTAAGATGGCCATTTTTACTATGCTAATCCTGCCAAGCCATGAGCATGGGAGATCTTTCCATCTTCTGATATCTTCTTCTAATTCTTTCTTCAGGGACTAGAATTTTTTTCATACAAGTCGTTAACTTCCTTGGTTAGGGTCACACCAAAGTACTTTATGTCCTTTGTGCCTATTGTGAAGGGTGTTGTTTCCCTAATTTCTTTCTCAGCCCTTTTGTCTTTTTTATACAGGAGGAGTACTGATTTTTTTGAGTTAATTATCCAGCTACTTTGCTGAAGGTGTTAATCAGCTGTAGGAGTTCCCTGGTAGAATGTTTGTGGTTACTCAGGCATACTATTATATCATCTGCAAATAGTAATACTTTGATTTCTTCCTTTCCAATGGGTATCCCCTTGATTTCCTTTAATTGTCTTATTGCTCTAACAATAAGAACTATGTTGAAGAGGTAGAAAGAGAGTGGGCAGCCTTGCCTTGTCCCTAATTTTAGTGGGATTGATTTAGCTTTCTCTCCATTGAGTTTGATATTGGCTACAGACTTGCTGTATATTGCCTTTACTATGTTCAGGTATGTGCCTTGTATCCCTGATCTCTCCAAGACTAAACTTGAACGGATGTTGGATTTTGTCAAATGCCTTTTCAGCATCTAAGGAGATGATCATGTGGTTTTTCTCCTTCAGTTTATTTATATGGTGGTTCACATTGGTGAATTTTTGTGTATTGAACCACCCCTGAATGCCTGGGATGAAGCCTACTTGGTCATGGTGGAAGATATCTTAGATGTGTTTTTCTATTCGGTTTGCAAGTATTTTTGCTTTGATGTTCATAAGGGAGATTGGCCAGAAATTCTCTTTCTTTGTTGGGTCTTTGTGAGGTTTAGGTACCAAGGTGACTGTGGCTTCATAAAATGAGTTTGGTACTGTTCCTTCTGTTTCTATTTTGTGGAATAGTTTGAAGAGTATTGGTGTTAGCTCTTCTTTGAAGGTCTGGTGGAATTCTGGGCTGAAACCATCTGGCTCTGGGCTTTTTGTGCATGGGAGACTTTAGATGACAGCTTCTATTTCCTTAGGGGATATAGGTCTATTTATTTGATTTACCTGGTCTTGATTCAGCTTTGGCATGTGGAATCAGTCAAGAAAATTGTCCATTTCATTTAGATTTTCAAATTTTGTGGCCTAAAGGCTTTGGAAGTAAGACCTAATTATTGTTTGGATTTCTTCAGTGTCTGTGGTTTTGTTCCCCCTTTGGTTTCTGATTTTGTTGATTTGGATAGTTTCTCTCTGCCTTTTACTTAATTTGCCTAAGGGTTTGTCTATCTTGTGGATATTCTCAAAGAACCAGCTCTTGGTTTCATTGATTCTTTGAATTGTTTTATTTGTTTCTAATTTACTGATTTCAATCCTGAGCTTGATTATTTCCAGCCACCCACTCCTCTTGGGTGTGTCTGTTTTTTTTTTTTCCCCCTAGGGCTTTTAGGTGAGCCATTAAGGTGCTTTAATAAGAATGTTTTGAATTTCTTCTTGAAGGCACTTAGTACTATAAACTTTCCTTTTATCACTGCTTTCATTGTGTCCTATAAGTTTGGGTATGTTGTGCCTTCATTTTCATTGACTTCTAGGGAGACTTTAATTTCTGTCTTTATTTCTTCTGTGATCCAGCTGTCATTTAGTACTAAGTTGGTCAGTTTCCATGTGTGTGTAGGCCTTTTGCTATTTCTGTTGTTGAGGTCCAGCTTTAGTCCACACTGATGAGATAGGATACAAGGTATTATGTCAATCTTCTTCTATATGTTGAGGCTCGCTTTGTAACCAACCATACAGTCTATTTTGGAGAAGGTTCCATGAGGTTCTGAGAAGAAGGAAAATTCTTTTGTGTTTGGGTGTAAGGTTCTGTAGATGTCTGTGAGGTCCATGTGATTCATGACCTCTTTTAGAGACATTGTTTATTTGTTTAATTTCTGTTTTGTTGACTGTACTTTGTTGAGAGTAGGGTGTTGAAGTCTCCCACTATTAATGTGTGGGGATCTATGTGTGGTTTAAGTTTAGTAATGTTTCTTTTACAAATGTGGTACCCTTGCAATTGGGGCATAGATGTTCATGATTGTGATATCTTCCTGGTGGATTTTTCCCTTGATGAGTGTGAAGTGTCCTCCTCTATCTCTTTTGATTAATTTTGGTTGAAAGTCTATTTTATTAGACACTAGAATGGCTACTTCTGCTTGCTTCATCAGTCCATTTGCTTGGAAAACCATCCTCCAGCCCTTCACACTCAAGTAATGTCTATCTTTGTGAGTTAGGTGTGTTTCTTGTATGCAACATATTGTTGGGTCTTCCTTATATATCCACTCTGTTATCTGTGTCTTCTTATTGGAGAATTGAGTACATTGATATTGAGAAGGATTAATGACCAGTGGTTGTTAGATCATTTGATATTGATGTTGGCTGTAATAGTCTGACTACTTTTTCTTTTACTATAGTGAGGTTATTTATTTACTATGTTTTCTTGAATGTAGTTAGTTTTCTTGGGCTGTATTTTTGCTTCTAGTATCTTTTGGATTTGTGTGTAGGTATTGTTGAAATTTGTTTTTGTTGTTGAATATCTTGTTTTCTCTGTCTATGAGGACTGAGTTTTGTTGGGTATAGTAACCTAGGCTGACATCTGTGTTCTCTTAGGGTCTGTATGATATCAGTCCAGGCCCTTCTGGCTTTCATTGTCTCTGTTGAGAAGTCAGGTGTGATTCTCATGGGTTTGCCATTATATGTTACTTGGCCTTTTTCCCTTGCAGCTTTTAATATATTTTCTTTGTTCTGTATACTTACTATTTTGATTATGTGAAGGCAGTCCCTGTTCCCATTATTATGGAACCCACTTGGATACTGAGCTGCCATGGGCTACATCTGTGCAGGGGTTCTAGGTTATCTCCATGCATGGTACTTGGTCCAAGTATCGGTCTCAGGAAAGATCCCTGTGCTCAGATTTTTGGTTCTGTTGCTCTCCTTGTGGAGCTCCTGTCCTCTCCCTACCTTACTATTTTGAAAATTTCCATGCACTCTGCCCAACAGTTGGCCATAAGTCTCAGCATCTGCTTTGATATTCTGCAGGGCAGAGCCTTTCAGGGGCCTTTGTGACAGGCTCCTACCTTGTTTCCTGTTTTCTTCTTCTGATGTCAATCTGCTTTGCCTTTCTGGCTTGGGATTGAGCATTTTAGCCAGAGTCCTTCCTCTTGATTAGTTTCTTTAAGTGTACATATTTTAGTAGGCTTATCCAACATTATATGTCTATATGAGTGAGTTTATACTATGTGTGTCTTTCTGCTTCTGGGATAGCCCACTCAGGATGATCTTTTCCAGTTCCCACCACTTACTCGCAAATTTCATGATATCCTTGTTTTTTATTGCTGAATAATATTCCATTGTGTAGATGTATTACAATTTATGTATCTATTCCTCAGTTGAGGGACATCTGGGTTGTTTCCAGCTTCTGGCTATTACAAATAAAGCTGCTACAAATATGGTTGAGCAAATGTCCTTATTGTGTACTTGAGCCTCTTTTGGATATATGCCTAGGAGTGTTATAGCTACATCTTGAGGAAGCTCTATTCCTACTTGTCTGAGGAAGGGCCAGATTGATTTTCCGAGTGGTTGTACAAGTTTACATTTCCACCAGCAGTGGAGGTGGGTTCTCTTTTCTCCACAACCTCTCCACCATGTGTTATCACTTGAGTTTTTGATTTTGACCATTCTGATGCATGTCAGGTTGAATCTCAGGGTCATTTGGATTTGCATTTCCCTGATGGCTAATGATGTTGAGCATTTAAATGTTTCTTTGTCATTCGATATTCCTCTAAGGAGAGTTCTCTGTTTAGCTCTGTTCCACATTTTTTTAATTGGATTAATTGATTTGTTGCTTTTCAACTTCTGTAGTTCTTTGTATATACTGGATATTAGTCCTCTGTCAGATAAAGAGTTGGAGAAAATTCTTTCCCAATCTGTAGGTAGTCGTTTTGTTTTACTGACAGTGTCCTTTGCTTTACAGAAGATTTTCAGTTTCATGAGGTCTCATTTCTTGATTGTTGCTCTGAGAGCCTGTGCTGTTAGTGTTCTGTCCAGGAAGTTGTCTCCTATACCAATGAGTTCAAGGCTCTTCCCCCCTTTTTCTTGTAACCAATTTAATGTGTCTGGTTTTATGTTCAGATCTTTGATCCACTTGGACTTTAGTTTTGTGCAGGGTGATAAATATGGATCTTTTTGCATTTTTTCTACATGTAGACATCCAGTTAGACCAGCACTATTTGTTGAAGATGCTATCTTTTTTCCATTGTATGGTTTTGTCATCTTTGTCAAAATCAGCTGTCCATAAGTGTGTGGGTTTATTTCTGGGCCTTCTATTCGGTTCCATTGATCCACCATTCTGTTTGTATGCCAGTACCATGCAGTTTTTATTACTGTTGCTTGAGATCAGGGATGAAGATACCTCCAGAAGATCTTTTATTATAGAGGATTGTTTTTAGCCATCCTGGGTTTCTTGTTATTCCATATGAAGTTGAGAATTTTTCTGTCAAGGTCTGTAAAGAACTGTGTTGGTAAATTGATGGGAATTACATTGAATCTGTAGATTGCTTTTGGTAAGATGATCATTTTTACTATGCTAATCCTGCCAAGCCATGAGCATGGGAGATCTTTCCATCTTCTGATATCTTCTCCTAATTCTTTCTTCAGAGACTAGAATATTTTTCATACAAGTCGTTAACTTCCTTGGTTAGGGTCACACCAAGGTACTTTATGTCTTTTGTGGCTATTGTGAGGGGTGTTGTTTCCCTAATTTCTTTCTCAGACCTTATGTATTTTATATACAGGAAGGCCACTGATTTTTTTGAATTAATTTTTGTATCCCGTCACTTTGCTGAAGGTAGTTATCAGCTGTAGGAGTTCCCTGGTAGAATTTTTGTGGTTACTCAGGCATACTATCATATCATCTGCAAATAGTGATACTTTGACCTCTTCCTTTCCTATTTGTATTCCCTTGATCTCCTTCAAATGTCTTATTGTTCTAGCAAGGACTTCCAGAACTATGTTGAAGAGATAGTGAGAGAGTGGGTAGTCTTGCGTTGTCCTTGATTTCAGTGGGATTGCTTTAAGTTTCTCTCTGTTCAGTTTGATATTGGCTATAGGCTTGCTGTATATTGACTTTACTATGTTTAGGTATGTGCCTTGTATGCCTGATCGCTCCAATACTTTAAACATGAATGGGTGTTGGATTTTGTCAAATGCTTTTTCAGGTATGTGCAAATGTTTACATATGTGCCTTGAATCACTGATCTCTCCAAGACTTTAAACATGAATGGGTGTTGGATTTTGTCAAATGCTCTCTCAGCATCTAAGGAGATCATCATGTGGTTTTTTTTCTTTCATTTTGTTAATATGATGGATCACATTGATGGATTTCCCTATATTGAACCTGCCCTGCATACCTGGGATAAAGCCTACTTGGTTACAGTGGATGATAGTTTTGATGTGTTCTTGTATTCAGTTTGCAAGTATTTTGTTGAATATTTTTGCAACAATGTTCATAAGGGAGATTGGTCTGAAATTTTCTTTCTTTGTTGGATCTTTGTGAGGTTTAGTTACCAAGGTGACTGTGGCTTCATAGAATGAGTTTGGTAGTGTTCCATCTGTTTTTGTTTTGTGGAATAGTTTGAAGAGAACTGGAGTTAGTTCTTCTTTGAATGTCTGGTAGAATTCTGCACTGAAATCATCTGGTCCTGGGCTTTTTTTTTGGATGGTAGACTTTTTATGATTGCTTCTATTTCCTTAGGTGATATAGGACCATTCAATTGATTGATCTGGTCTTGATTAAGCTTTGGTAAGTGAGCAGAACTCCTATGGTGAGGAAATCAAGTGCGAAAGTACTAGTGACATCCAGTTATTCCCCAGAAAAACTCCAGGTGACCAGCTGCTTACAGCCATTATCTGAACGACCAGCTGCCCTGGGAGTCAACAGCCGCCATTCCAGACTGGGTCACACAGTCTCCAGGCAAGACTGAGAAGGCACCGGGTACCGATCCAGACCAGGCTGCATCTGGTGGGTACACACCGCACAGCACTGCTGGCAACCACCCTGGACCATGTGTGTGTCCCTGGGCCAGACTGAGAAAGCCCCTGATACCATTCCCCAGACAAGGCTTCATCAGGCAGGCACACTTCCTTTGGCAGCACCAGCTGTCACCCCAGACCGGGACACATAGTATCAGATCCAGACTGAGGTGCCCCCAAATATCATCTCAGACCTTGGTGCACAGCCTCTGACCCAGAAGGAGGTGCCATGTCTCCAGACCAGAGGGGAGCCCTTAGCAGCAAGCCCAGGTCAGAGTGTGGAGCCTCCAGAACAGAGAGGCGCCCCCAGCTGCCATCTCAAACCGGGACACTCAGCCTCTGGAACAGAGTGAGGAGCCAAGCCTCCAGACCAAAAGGGTGACCAGCCTGCTGTGCTCACAGCTTCTAGCACAGAGCATGGAGACTGGCACACAGATCCCACAACAGAGTTCAACTGAGGCAACAACACACACTATCAAACCACTGAAAATCCCTGATTTCTTGAAGAATACTCAAGAAACAAGAGATTGACAGTTCCAGTCTGAAGTTCAGCCGCAAAGCACAAACAGCTCCTTGATTATATATAAACATATGGCCAAAGGTGGACATAAGAACTCACCCAACAAAAATCAGGACACCTTGGCCCCACCAGAAACACCCAAAAGCAATGGACATTTTAATTCAGTGGAGACACAGGAAAATTATGTTAAAGTTATGATTACACAGATATTAGAGGAACAAAAAGAGGAACAAAAAGAGGAAATGAACAAGGACCTCAAAGAAATTCAGAAGAATATAACTGCCCACATAGAAGAAAAATTGAAGATATACAGAGAAGAAACACACAAAAAAATAGGAGCCACAGTCATTCAGATGAAGGAAAAAACACAAAGCATTAGAACAGAATTTGAACTTATAAAGAAGACACAAACAGAGAATAACCTGGAACTGGAGAACTTAGAGAAAAGATCAGGAACCACGAAGGTAAGCAATACCAATAGAATATAAGTGACAGAGGAAAGAATCAGGGGAGCTGAAGATATGCTTGCTGAAATGGATTCCTCACTCAAGGAAAAAATAAAATCAAAAAAGTCTCAAGCACAAAACATCCAAGAAATCAAGGATGCCATGAAAAGACGAAACCTAAGAAAAATTGGAATAGATGAAAAAGAAGACTCCAAGACTCAAGAAAGATGAGGAGGGGCACTTCCTTCTCATCAAAGAAAAATTCCAACAGGAGGACATCACAATTTTGAACATTTATGCCCCAAGTACAAGACCACCTACATATGTAAATCAAACATTATTAAAACTGAAATCACACATTGATCCCAACACCCTAATAGTGGGAGACTTCAACACTCCAGAATCACTAAGGAATAGATCATCCTGTCAGAAGCCAAACAGAGAAACAAGGGCACTAAGAGAGACCCAAATCAAATGGACCTAATAGATGTCTATAGAACTTTTCACCCCAGATCAAAAGAGTATATCTTCTTTTCAGCACCTCATGGAACCTTCTCCAAAATAGACCATATAGTTGGTCACAAAGCAAGCCTCATGAGATACAAGAAGATTGAAATAATCCCTTGTATCCTATCTGACCATCACTGTCTAAAGCTGGACATCAATGACAACAGAAAGAGCAAAAGGCCTGCCCTTACATGGAAACTGAACAACTTTCTACTCAAGGACAGCTTGGTTAGAGAAGAAATTAAGAAAGAAATTAAAGACTTCCTAGAATTCAATGAAAATGAAAGCACAACATACCCAAACTTATGGGACACAATGAAGGCAGTGCTAAGAGGAAAGTTCATAGCACTAAGTGCCTTCAAGAAGAAATATGAAACATCTCATACAAGCAACTTAATGGCCCAACTAAAAGCCCTAGGAAAAAAAAAAGCAGATACACCCAAGAGGAGCAGATGGTTGAAATAATCAAACTCAGGACTGAAATCAATCAATTAAAAACAAATAAAACAATTCAAAGAATCAATGAAACCAAGAGCTGGTTCTTTGAGAAAATCAAAAAGACAGAAAAGCCCCTTAGCCAAACTAACAAAAAGGCAGAGAGAATCTATCCAAATCAGCAAAATCAGAAATGAAAAGGGGGAAAGAACCACAGACACTAAGGAAATCCAAACAATCATTAGGTCTTACTACCAAAGCCTATATGCCACAAAATTAGGAAATCGAAATGAAATGGACAATTTTCTTGAGAGATTCCACCTACCTAAATTAAGCCAAGATCACATAGAAAGATTGAATAGACCTATATCCCCCAAGGAAATAGAAGCAGTCATCAACAGCCCCCCTACTAAAAAAAGCCCTGGGCCAGATGGTTTTAGTGAAGAATTTTACCAGACTTTCAAAGAAGTCCTAACGCCAATTCTCTCTAAAGTGTTCCACAAAATAGAAATAGAAGGAAAATCACTGAACTCATTCTATGAAGCCACAGTCACCTTGATACCTAAACCACACAAAGATTCAAAAAAAAAAAAACTTCAGACCTATCCCTCTTATGAACATTGATTTATAGCCACTAATAACATAAAGAAGCTTGGGGTGACTCTAACCAAGCAAGTGAAAGACCTATATGAAAAAAACCTTCAAATCT
>CM053743.1:1339494-1350211 GCA_028658305.1 Pachyuromys duprasi
ATGCAATTCCCTTCAAAATACCTTCACAATTCTTCACAGACCTTGAAAGAAAAATTCTCAACTTCATATGGAGAAACAAAAAACCCAGAATTTCCAAAACAATCCTCTACAACAACAGGTCATCTGGAGGTATCTCCATCCCTGACCTCAAGCTGTGCAATAATTATAAAAACTGCATGGTATTGGCATAGAAACAGAAGAGTGGATCAATGGAATCGAATAGAAGACTCAGAAATAAACCTACCCTCCTATGGAAACTAGATTTTTGACAAAGAAGCCAAAACCATTCAATGAAAAAAAGACAACATCTTCAACAAATGGTGCTGGTCCAACTGGATGTCTATATGCAGAAAAATGAAAATAGATCCATATTTATCACCTTGCACAAAGCTAAAGTCCAAGTGGATCAAAGACCTCAACATAAAACCAGACACACTAAACCAGTTAGAAGAAAGAGTGGGGAAGACCCTAGAACTCATTGGCATAGGAGACTACTTCCTGAATAGAATACCATCAGCACAAGCTCTAAGATCAACAATAAATAAATGGGACCTCATGAAACTGAAAAGCTTCTGTAGAGCAAAAGACACTGTCATCAAAACAGCCTACAGACTGGGAAATGATCACTACCAACCCTACTTCTGACAAAGGTCTAATATCCAGTATATATAAAGAAGTCAAGAAGTTAAAAAGCAACAAAGCAAGTAATCCAATTAAAAAATGGGGTATGGAACTAAAAAGAGAGCTGACTGTAGAGGATTATAGAATGGCAGAAAAATACTTAAAGAAATGCTCAATGTCCTTAGCCATCAGGGATATGCAAATCAAAAGGACCCTGAGATTTCACCTTACACCCACCAGAATGGCTAAGATCAAAAAGTCTAGTGACAACGCATGCTGGAGACGTTGTGGAGAAAGAGGAACCCTCCTCCATTGTTGGTGGGAATGTAAACTTGTACAACCACTCTGGAAATCAATTTGGCGCTTTCTTAGACAATTAGGAATAGTGCTTCCTCAAGACCCAGCTATACCACTCTTAGGCATATATCCAAAAGATGCTCAAGTACACAACAAGGACATTTGCTCAATTATGTTCATAGCTACTTTATTTGTAATATCCAAAACCTGGAAACAACCCAGATGTCCCTCAGTTGAGGAATGGATACAGAAATTATAGAACTTTTACACAATGGAATACTACTCAGTAATTAAAAACGAGGAAATCATATAATTCACAGGTAAATGGTGGGACCTAGAAATGATCATCCTGAGTGAGGTATCCCAAAAGCAGAAAGAAACGTATGGTATACAGTCACTTCTATAGACCTATAGGATAGGAAGGTCATGCTAAAATCTACACACCTAGGGAAGATAAACAAGAAGGAGGACACAGGTTGGTATGATCAACGCTCATTTAGATGGACAAATGGGATGGACATTGAATATAGGAGAAAACAAGCAACAGGACAGGAGCATACCAAAGAGGATCTCAGAAAGTATCTATATAGCAGTGTATGAAAGCAGATATTAAGACTCACAACCAAGCCTTCAGCAGAGGGCAGGGAGTAATAATGAAAATATAGGGAGTTAGTAAGTCTTGGGGATAACAAGAGCTCCACAAAGACTAAATAGATCAGGGCACAGGTGTCTTTTACGAGACGGTTTCTCCAACCAAGGACCATGTATGAATATAACCTAGAACCCCTGCTCAGATGTGGCCCATGGTAGTTCAGTATCCAACTGGTGACCCTAGTAAGGGGAACAGGGACTATTTCTTTCATGAACTCAATGGCTGGCTCTTTGATCCTTCCCCACACATGCCTGGGAATAACACCCTAGCTAGATCCCAGAAGAGACACTGCAGCCAGCCCTGAAGAGACAAGATAAACTAGGGTCAGACAGAACGGGAGGAGGTCCTCCCCCATCAGTGGACTTGGAGGGGGGCAGGGAGGAGATGAGGGAGTGATGGGGAGAGTGAGAGGTAATGAGGGGAGGGGGCTACGACTGGGATACAAAGTACCTAACCTGTGATTAATATAAAAATAAATAAATTACATTTAAAAAGTTGTCCATTTCATTTACATTTTCAAATTTTGTGGCATATAGACTTTTGAAGTAAGTCCCTATGATTGTTTGGATTTCCTCAGTGCCTGTTATTATGCCCCACTTTTCATTTCTAATTTTGTTGATTTGGATAGTTTCTGTCTGCCTTTTAGTTAGTTTGGCTAAGGGTTTGTCTATCTTGTTGTTTTTCTCCAAGAACCAGCTCTTAGTTACACTGATTCTTTTAATTGTTTTATTTGAGTCTAACTTACTGATTTTCTCCCTGATTTCGATTATGTCCAGCCGTCTACTCAGAGAGGCCAATAAAAATACAAGAGGCCTCCAGAAGACCCAATAAATTAGACCAGAAAAGAAAATCCTCCCGCCACATAATAATCAAAACAGTAAGTACACAGAACAAAGAAAAAATTCTAAAAGCTGCAAGAGAAAAAGGCCAAGTATCATATAATGGTATACCCATCAGAATCACACCTGACTTCTCAACAGAGACTATGAAAGCCAGAAGGGCCTGGACAGACAGCATGCAGACCCTAAGAGAACACAGATGTCAGCCCAGGCTACTATATCCAGCAAAACTCTCAGTCCTCATAGACAGAGAAAACAAGATATTCAATGACAAAAACAAATTTCAACAATACCTACACACCAATCCAGCATTATAGAAGATACTAGAAGGAAAAACACAACCCAAGAAACCTAACCACTTTCATGAAAACAAAGGAAATAACTAACCTCACTATAGTAAAACAAAAAGTAACCAAGCACACAAACTTGCTACCACAGCCAACATCAAAATCAAAGGATCTAACAGCCACTGGTCCTTAATCTCTCTCAACATCAATGGACTCAATTCTCCAATAAAAAGACACAAACTACCAGAATGGATACGTAAACAGGACCCAGCAATCTGTTCCGTACCAGAAACACACTTAACTCACAAAGATAGACATTACATGAGAGTAAAAGGCTGGAAGACAGTTTTCCAAGCAAATGGACCCAAGAAGCAAGTAGAAGTGGCCATTCTAGTGTCTAATAAAATAGACTTTCAACCAAAATTAATCAAAATAAATGGGGAAGGACACTTCATACTCATCAAGGGAAAATTCCACCAGGAAGACATCACAATCCTAAACATCTATGCACGAAATACAAGGTCGCCCACATTTGTAAAAGAAACATTGATAAAACTTAAACCACACATAGATCCCCACACATTAATAGGGCAGACTTCAACACCCTACTCTCAATAAATGAGAGGTCAACAAAACAGAAATTAAACAAAGAAACAATGTCTCTAACAGAGGTCATGAATCAAATGGACCTAACAGACATCTACAGAACCTTACACCCAAACACAAAAGAATTTAGCTTCTTCTCAGCACCTCATGGAACCTTCTCCAAAATAGACCATATAGTTGGTTACAAAGCAAGCCTCAACAGATACAAGGAGATTGAAATAATCCCATGTATCCTATCTAATCACCATGGACTAAAGCTGGATCTCAACAACAACAAAAATAGCGAAAAGCCTGCACACACATGGAAACTGAACAACTTAGTACTAAATGACAGCTGGGTCAGAGAAGAAATAAAGACAGAAATTAAAGTCTCCCTAGAATTCAATGAAAATGAAGGTACAACATACCCAAACCTATAGGACACAATGAAAGCAGTGCTAAGAGGAAAGTTCATAGCTCTAAGTGCCTTCAAGAAGTCATTCGAGACTTCATTAAAGCACCTTAATGGCTCACCTAAAAGCCCTAGGAAAAAAAGGAGACTCACCAAAAAGGGGTGTAGCCCTCTTGAAGAACCAGGGAGTCCCACAGTTTTGTCACTTCAGCTAAGGATAACTGGTTGAATCTTGGAGCAGTATCTGAGGGCTGCTCTACTTGCTCTCAGGCTTTTGCAGGTCTGAGGATACAGCTGTGTGCCCCAGTGCCCTAGTGGTACTCAATAATGGCAATTGAGCATGGTGCCTGTGAATCCCGAATGTCTTCTGGAGCTGGGTGTCCTGAGAGATGGATCTGTGATCTCCCCGCTGTGGGGTTTCCTCAGGGACACCCAGACTGTGCTTTGGGGGCTGCTGTTCTGTCTGGCATGGCAAGTAGAACCAAAAGGCACAGACAAGAGTGGCTCTGCCTTGCTGGGGATTGGGCTCCTGAGTGTCTGCCAAAACTGGGTAATTTTTCCTGAGACCTTTTCGGGGGTGGGGGAGGGTTATCGGCTGAGTGCTCTGAGATCAGACCTGCTGTTCCCCTAAACTGTGACAGAGAAATTCAGTCTCTGGTGCCCTGGAGCCCAGGGTTCTCTCTGGAGCAGTGAGTCAGGTTTGTAGGTAGGACTCTGTACTGGCGCCTGTGTGCTTGGCTTGGCTCTGAGCTGGCTGCTGGGTGCCTGCAGAACCCCGGTCTTTTCCAGGGATTATCTGGGTGACTAAGGTCAGTCCTGATTGTTTCCTGCATTGTAGGGTTATCTCATGACTATAAATCCCGGTCTCTGATGTTGTGGGGCCCACAATTCAGTCTGGGACAGTGATCAGAGCAAGCTGGAGTGTGGCTCTGGGGTGGCGACCAACTGCCAGGTGGAACCAGGACCTCTTCTGCAGTTTAGCTGGGTGAGTTGAAGTTGATTGAATCCCCCATCGTGGGGGTTCCTCTCACTTGGGGAACACAGTCGCTTGTGTTTTAGGACTGAGAGCTCTGAATGCTAGTCACTGTGCGGATCCTGCTGTGCTTCTGGTCAGAAAGAGTGTCCTCCTAGTGCTGCCATCTTGGATCCCCCCTAGATTAGCTTTTTCTATGGCCCTGGTTCTAATTTGATATCTGATGTAATTTTTTATGGCTGTTCATTTATATTTGGATTTAACATGCTTCTTCAAATCCCAGGTCCTTGAACTAGGGGCTAACATAATTTCTTACATTTTGCTGCATTTGTTTTTGTTTTTTGTTTTTCTCAATGATTTGATAGAGTATATGACAAAATTATTTCACCAGGGGAAGATTTTATTTTAGCTCATAGTTTGAAAGGCACCTTATAAGGACTTGGACATCATGGAGGGAGGAGCATCTTACAGCTGTGGTGGTAGAAGCTGCTCACATATTCGTGGGTAAGGAAGCAGAGGAATGCCAGTAGTAACCAAAGCACTATGGAGCTTTGTTTACCAAACTTACTCAAGTTTTTTTACACTTCATTCCCAACAAAATTAACTTATATGGAACATGCAAACATATATACATTGTATTATGCACTTAGAGGTTGACAAATCATGAATATTTTAAAGAATGATAAGTTTAGGCTGAATAACCTGTATTTAACTTCCATACTCATTGTTTTACAAAAGTAATTGACCACAGAATCAATTTCTTTACATGACAGTTCCTTAACACTGCTCGTTCTGGATCTATCTCAGTGAAGACTTATTGAGATTTTTTTTCTGTTATAAGTAGGTAAAACAATATAATCATTTCTTTTTTTTAAAATTTATTTATTTTTATCTCAATCACAGGTTAGGTACTTTGAATCCCAGGCGTAGCCCCCTCCTCCATTCCCTCCTACCCTCCCACTCCCTCCCAATTTAATCATTTCTAAGCCACAAGGTTTTTTTTTTTCTCTCTCACTTATTTTTCACCAACATAATTTAAGACAGAAACAGAAGGAACATTACAAACTCATTCTATGAAACCACAGTCACCTTGATACCTAAATCACAAAAAGACTCAAGAAACTTCAGACCTATCTCTCTTATGAACACTAATGAAAAAACACTCAATAAAATACTAGTAAACTTAATCCAAGAACATATAAAAAATATCATCCACCATGAATCCACCATGAACAAGTAAACTTCATCCCAGGCATGCAGGGGTGGTTCAATATAAGAAAATCCATCAATGTTATCCACCCTATAAACAAACTGAAGGAGGAAAACCACATGATCATCTTCTTAGATGCCAAAAAAGCATTTGACAAAATCCAACACCCAGTCATGTTTAAAGTCTTGGAGAGATCAGAGATACAAAGCAAATACGTAAACATATACATTATACAACAAGCATTTGGGCAACATCAAACTAAACAGAAAAAAAACTTGCATCAACCCCACTGAAATCAAGGACAAGTCAAGGCTGCCCACTCTCTCCATATCTCTTCAACATAGTATTTGAAGTCCTAGCTAGAACTATGACACAACTAACAGAGATCAAAGGTATACAATTCAGAAAGAAAGAAGTCAAAGTATCTCTTTTTGCAGATGATCTAATAGAGTACATGAGTGTCCACAAAAATTCAACCAGAGAACAGCTTCAGCAGATAAACACCTTCAGCAAAGTGGCTGGATAGAAAATGAACTCAAAAGAGTCTGAAGCCCTTCTGTATAGGAAAGACAAAGAGCAGAGAAATAAATCAGGGAAACAACACCCTTCACAACAGCCACTAATAACATAAAGTACCTTGATGTGACTCTAATCAGCACGTAAAAGACTTGTTTGAAAAATAACTGGAGTCCTACACCGAGCTATCATGGGCCCCATCTGTTGGTGGACTTGGAGGGGGCGGGTAGGAGGGAGATGAGGGAGGGAGTGGGAGGGTAGGAGGGACTGAGGGAGGGGGCTACACCTGGGATTCAAAGTACCTAGCCTGTGATTGAGATAAAAATAAATAAATTAAAAAAATAGTAATTATATTTTTATGCCTTGTTGAATTTCAAAGCTCTGACACTAGACTGTCTAGTAACCAAGGAGTTATATAGTATATAACTGATGTGACATGAGTCTTAATATAAACATGGAAATAAAAGTATTTGTGGCTACAAAAAAAAAAGAAAAATAACTTGAAATCTCTGAAGAAAAAGATATCAGAAGATGGGAACATCTCCCATACTTTTGAATCGGTAGAGTTAACATAGTGAAAATGGCCATTCTGCCAAAAGTAATCTACAGATTCAATGCAATTCCCATCAAAATATCAACAGAATTCTTAATAGAACTTGAAAGAACAATTCTCAATTTCATATGGAAAGACAAAACAAAACAAAAGACCCAGAAGTGCTAAAACACTTCTGTAAAACAACAGATTATCTGGAGATATCTCCATCCTTGATTTCAAGCTGTACTACAGAGAAATAGTAATAAAAACTGCATGGTACTGGAATAGAAACAGAATAGTGGATCAATGAAATTGAATAGAAGACCCAAAAATAAACCCACACACCTATGGATACTTGATTTTTGACAAAGAATCCAAAATCATACAATGGAAAGTATCTTCAACAAATGGTGCTGGACTAACTGGATGTCTCCAGGTAGAAAAATGCAAATATATCCATACTTATCACCCTGCACAAAACTAAAGTCTAAGTGGATCAAAGACCTCAACATAAAACCAGACACACTAAATCTGTTAGGAACAAAAGTGAGGAAGAGCCTTGACCTCATTGGCACAGGAGAAAACTTCCTGAACAGAACATCAACAGCACAGGCTCTACGATCAACAATCAATAAATGGGACTTCATGAAACTGAAAGGCTTCTGTAAAGCAAAGGACACTGTCATCAGACCAAAACGACAGCCTACAGATTGGGAAAGGATCTTCACCAACCCTATATTTGATAGACAGCTAATATCCAGAACATATAAAGAAGTCAAGAAGTTAAATAGCAACAAATCAAGTAATGCAATTAAAAATAGAGTATAGAGCTAAACAGAGAATTCTAAGAGAGGACTATTGAATGGCAGAGAAACAGTTAAAGAAATGTTCAGTGTCCTTAGTCATCAGGTAAATGCAAATCAGAATGACCCTGAGATTTCACCTTACACCCATCAGAATGGATAAGATTAAAAATCCAAGGGACATCACATGCTGGAGAGGAGGTAGAGAAAGGGGAATCCTTCTTCATTTCTGGCGGGAATGCAAACTTGTAAAACCACTTTGGAAATCAATCTGGCACTTTTCCAGACAATTTGGAATAATGCTTCCTCAAGATGCAGCCATACCACTCCTAGGCATATATCCAAAACATGCTCAAGTATACAATAAGGACATTTTCTAAACCATGTTCATACCAGCTTTATTTGTAATAGCCAGAATCTGGAAACAACTCAAATGCCCCTCAACTCAGAAATGGATACAGAAATTGTGGTACATTTACACAATGAAATACTGCTCAGAAATTAAAAACAAGGAAATCATGAAACTTGCAGGCAAATGGTGGGATGTAGAAAAGATCATTGTGAGGGAAGTATCCCAGAAGCAGAAAGACACACATGGTATATACTCATTTATAAGTGGAAATGAGACATATAATATAGGATCAACATACTAAAATCTGTACAAGTAAAGAAGCTAAGCTAGAGGGTCAACCCAGGGTAAGATGATCAATCCTTATTGAGAAAGGCAAACAGGATGGACATTGGAAGAGGGCAGAGACAGGGAACAGGACTACCATAGAGGGCCTCTGAAAGACTCTTCCCAGCAGGGTGTCAAAGCAAATGCTGAGTCTCATAGCCAAACTTTGGGCAGAGTGCAGGAAATCTTATGAAAGAAGGAGGAGATAGAAAGACCTGGAGGGGACAGGAGACCCTCAAAAAGAGCAACAGAACGGAAAAAAAATCTGGGCCCAGGCATCTTTTCTGAGACTGATACTCCAAAGAAGGACCATGCATGTAAATAACCTAGAACTTCTGTACAGATGTAGCGCATGGCAGCTCAGCCTCCAAGTGGGCACGGTAGTAATGGGAACAGGGATTGTCTCTGACATGAATTCCATGGCCTGCTCTTTGATCACCTCCCCTTGAGAGGGAGCAGCCTTAGGAGGCCAGAGAGGAAGACAAAGCAGCCATTCCTGCTGAGACCTGATAGGCTAGGGTCAGAGGAGAGGAGGACTGCCTGTATCAGTGGACTGGGATTGGGGCATGGGAGGAGATGAGGGATTGGGTGGAGAGGAGGGATAGTGTTACAGCTGGCATACAAAGTGAAAAGATGTCAATAATAAAAATAATTCCTTTTTTAAAAGATACTACTATCAAATCAACGATACTATTAAAATGCATTGCCTATTATATTTAGTTGACTTTTTAAAATGATTAGATATTAACAGATATATATATATATTTACATCAACAAAAATTGATTAGTGCATGCACATGCATATGTTAGGCACAGAGTTTCTATTCATTGAATTTTATTCAATGTCTGTCCATTTGCTTCCCTTCTTACCAGGACAGATTATTATTTCTTACTATTTAATTACTCACAGGAACACTGATAATAGCTACTATATATCAACTGCCCCTATGTGCCAAATTAATTGCATAGATTTTATCTTTATTGAAGCCCCACAAAATAAATATTATGATATTTTGCTACCAAGGAGGAAAACAATTCTGAGTGATGTGATACCACCTCTTCCCAAATCTCCATCTTTGTCTTTCTGTGTCTCTCTCTCTCTGTGTACAGACACACACAACAATGTTCTCTATTTTTAAATGTTGGATTTGTTTGCCATCTTTTTTTTAAAATACATTTTATATGGTGCTGCTCTCAGAGGCCCAGAACAAGTAGCTCAGTTTCTTTCTGTTAAGCTGGCTGAGGTAGCAGAGTAGATGTCGGCTTAGATTCAGACAGATTCTCTACAGAATCTCTTTTCTCCTTTATTCCGTTAAACCAGAAGAAGTAGAACATCATTACATTGTCAGTGTAATCGTTTATCTTGCCAGTTAATCAGCCTTCCATGTCCACATCTTATTCCTCTGAAGGACCGGTGTCCTTTTGAGTCTCATAGCCATTGATCCTTCAGCTTAAATCCCTAGAGATAGCTGCCACCTCAGAAATGTCCCTGTGCTTATTTTCTCTGCAAAGTCATTAAAGAGTGGGCTGTTGATTAGGCCAGTGAGGTGGCTGGGCAGATTAAAATACTGTCTGCAAAAGCATATTGGCCTTTAGTTCTAGTCCCAGAACTCATGGAAAGGTAGGAGAGTACAGAACCCACAAGGGGGTCATATGAGGTCCTCTTACCCTCATGTGCATACTTGTAACATGCATGATACCATACATACATACAATAGCTTGATCAATTTTTTTAAATAGAAAATTGAGATAGAAGAATGTGAATTTTGGAATTTCAAGAATTTGCTCTCTGCTTTGAGAGTAAACAAGATGTGAGGACTATTGAATAGTTTAGGGTGACTCTGTTTTTGTTTTTTGTTTGATTTAAATGGGGGATTAAGAACCATTGTGTTTAATGTTAAAATAATTATAAAGAAGAGGAATATCAGTAACTTTAATTCAAAACTTATTACCTATCATACCCAATTCTGCAAGCTCTTTATTATTAGCTAATTTAATTTTTATCCAAAATATTTAAAATCTTTATTTTACAAATATACAGATAGAATCAGGGGAGATAAAGCAACCAATTTCTGTACAAAAGATTATAATTGAAAAGGATATCAGGGGAGGGATCCAAGATGGCTGCCACGAGAGAACACTGTGTCTGAGGAGTAGGAGAGCAGAAACAACGCAGCGACCAGGAGACTGAACTCTGGGACCTAAAACGCCAGCATTGTGAGTGCCAGGTGAGCGGAACTCCTACAGTGAGAAAATCAAGTGGGAAAACCCTAGAGACACCCAGTTATTACCTGGAGAAATTTCCCTGTGA